>JAECUM010049945.1:0-15601 GCA_016617855.1 Megalonaias nervosa | reverse complement strand
AGATCTACCTGATAGCTACCTTCAATAACATCACATACCAGATTGATTGCAATAACTGATGTTATGTTTACAATGCCTGGCGATATATGACGTCCGGCACCAAAGGGATTGTTATTGTGTTTTAGTATAATCGGTGGTGGGGCTATTTTTCTCCATGAATCACATATTCTTTTAAAGTGTTCTTCAATAAGATCATTTAATGATTTCTTCATTTCAGCGTTATTTAAATCTGGTATAACAAATGTTTGTAAATCTTTTTCTGTTATTTTATAATGATCAAGAAATACTTGTTTAGATTCTGGATTTGTGTAACGATTTCCATCGAGTTTAGTCGCAGTGTTTATAATACTCCGATTGACGATGTATAAATCGAATAAGATTCCATTTAAATGTTTTATTGACTCGATTATTTGCTGCTTTACACTTTCATTATAATGTTGTGATAATGAAATAAGTAAATTTCTTAAATCATTAAACGTTTTATCGTATTCGTGTTTAAGAGTATCTAAAAAATGTTTAATAAATCTTACATCAACCGTATAGTTACTAATCTTCGTCCTGATGTCTGTGTTAACAATAAATAATGCTTTATTCAACCTGGGGATTCTTTTACCGTCAAAATCGGTAAAGTAATATCTATCTTCGTTTGGAAATCCAAATCTTGCATTATTACTCCATGGTTGTTTTCCTCGATATTCTGGATCTTTAATGAATTTTTCTTCACTCGTTTTAAATTCTTCTAGTTTTGGTTCTGAAACTCCATTATAAACCGGTGGAACTTCAGGCCATCCTAATACTGATCTAATCGAACTTTGATAAATATCTACGGAGTAATCAGGGGAATTTATTTCAATAACCGCAGATAGTGTTGGTTCGTAGACAGTAATTGCTATTTTGGATTCTTTTCCTGTAATAGATTTAATTCTGCGTTGGAACTCATCATTAATCTGTTCTATTTGATAACTACCCGTTGGAATTCCAACTACTTGCCAATCAGGAGTTCCATCTGGTTTATTTTTATTAGCGAATATTAATGAATTATTTGGCTGTAGTCCACCAAATGATTTTGATCTAATATTTGGCCAGCTATAATAAACCCGTAACTGTGCTAATGCTATTTCTTTTGCAGGAATTGATGTTGGAAAATTGACACTAAATTCCGGATTGGTCGAACTTAACGATATCATAGTGGTTTTTGACGGAGTTGTATTAGTGACTATCTGCTGAAGTAACTCCCTGTCTGTCATTATTATTTAATTCATTATTATTTAATTCATTAAAATCATTAGCGATCACCTTAAAAGCGTCATCATAGGTTTTCATCATCATCGCAAATTCAGTATCGGATATTTCACCATCACTGACACACGAAGAAATATACAAAGATAGTTTAGAGTATGCCTCTGCCACTGTATGTAATTTAATCATATAATCGTGCAATTTAGCATTTGTACAGGTATCTATCTTTTTGGCTATAATACCGAGAACTCCAGCAATAGTCGTTGATGCTGAAACAATGATGGTTATAACAGTAGGTGCTGTCATCGTCAACATTGACAATAATAATCCTGTTCCAGTAATAACAGCAGAAACCGTGTAAACAACTACATCGATAACAACTATACGTCTTTTGTATTTTTTTATTTTCGTGTTATAATAGTCGATAAAATTATTTAGTTTAGTGAGACGCTCACATACTTGATTGCATCTGTAACGTTGAACGTCGATGCGAGACTGAGGTTGATCCATTATACTAACAACGTCATTTAATTAAGTTTCAGCTACGAATTCTAGACACCACCAGTAACGTCTCGGAGGTATTTCCGTTGATATTAACGTAAAGATTTCTTTGATGTTCTTGGTTAGCATCACCAATAGAGGATTATGATATTCATTCGGTGATAATGAAGTGGCAGCATTAATTTCCGAATCGTATATAGATAACCTGTATAACCCAGTTACTTCTGCGGTATGTTCGAGTGTGTTATTTTGCGGTGTCCATGTTAATGATCCTGATGCTACTGTATATACGATATTTTTAATTTGTCCGTGTGGAATTTTAATCAGATTAGTTTTTGAACAATATTAGGTATTCCACTGACAATGTCGTTGAGTTTCGTGTTAACGTCAGCTAGTTTTATTTCAACGGTTGGTTGTTCCCCAAAAAATTCTTTAATGGGTTTGTTTACATTTCTACGAAAATTTAAGAACGTTTCTACATGTTTGGAAAAAGTAGCACTAAGTGTAGTAATTTCGTCATTGATTGTAGCTAGCGAAGTTGTCATAGGAATGTTGCTATCGTCTACATATTTCTTCGTTGCAGCATCAAAATCATATTCTGGTGTTCTAAGATTATTAATACCATTATTATTCATGTTGAGAAATGCACGCATTATACCGCCGTTGGCCAATACGTATTTAGATTCTTGATCGTCGACGTATTTCCTTGTTGCGGCGTCTGTATCTGCAGTTGGGTTTCCAAGACCTATAATTTTATTTTGATTCATAATAATGCTGCCTGTAAATGAATCACCAGCTTTCTTAATATAATCGCTGACTGACGTACCGGAATCTTGTATTTTACCCTGATCAGTAAAAGTAACTATATTATTAACAACAGCATTTGGAACTCGTATAAGTACATCTGGTAGTTGTATATTACTAGTTTTTAATCGTCCTTCCTTATCCTGAAAAACGACTACTTCATTTTGATCCACACTGGTTATGTTTAATAAATCATCAATCTCATTTCTGAGCTGATCGAGAGTTGCATATTTAGATAAATCAGCTTGCTGATGACCTTTACCACGAGAAGATCTTCCATAAATATCCACCATTATATCTATCAATGTCTGTTTAAATGTGACGTCGTAGTATATTCATGTACAACTTTGTGAGGTGGTTTTGTTGATTTTGATATAGCATCAAGTACGTTAAGTACTTCTCGACCACATATTGGTGGATCAGTTAATGTTTGTGTAGGTAACGTTGAATACCATATTAGAGTACTTTGATAGCCGCTAATATACTTTAAGAATTCTTTTGGTGGAGCTAGTCCATATGAATCAAAATAAATAATTCCACGTGGATCAATTGCATAAGCGACCCAATGCGTGCCTGGACCAGAATTTTTATCGAGATTAATAATACCTGTTTCAATATTGTTTGGCTGTTTTGGTAATTGATCACGCATGAAAACACCTCTGAAGTTTTTTATTTTTAATTTTTTAGCAGCATCTAGTAAATCAAAATTGGACATAGGAGATATCAGTAAACTGTCCCTGGTAATCTTAGGTCTTTTCCGTACCATGAATGTGGAGTCCCTGGTAATCTTAGACCCCTTCCCTTTTTTTGATTCCCTTTCCTGTTGCTTTCTTTAATGCCATTCCAGCAGTGGTTCCAACAGCGCCTAATGCAGCTGCTTTTGCAACAGCTGGGGCTGCAGCGGCTATTAATGCTGGTATAGCAGCAAGAAGTGGAAATATACCACCCGTCTTAATGATGTCTTTAATGGCACCCGCAGAAAGATTAAGTTTTATACCTTTATTTGATTTTTTAGATTCATTGAAATGCCCGAGCTGACGTTCTGTAAGAGATAATTTATTTGAACCGCTCATCTGATCTTTCTTTAGCGATATTTTTAATCCACAGTTATTTTTTGATGCTGATTATATCCTTTTAATCTGACCAGGAGTCAGACTAACACTAACGTGATTATACGACATTATAATATTCATAAACGATCTAATTACATGTTTTCTATTGGAGCATCAACGACTCTCATTCGTCCACCAGCACCTTCAAGTAACATCGATTTATCACTGAGTATGACAGCAATCGCTCTGTAATTAGGGATATCTACAATATTTCTGTTAACACGAGCTCGAAAATGTATATCAACTACTGACTGTCTGGTTAAATCTAAATGTTCGAGCGAAAAGTAATAAATTGGATATAGGGTTGTAAAATCTAAATGTGATATTTGTAAACCAGTATCAATATTTTGATCACGCCCCATGAACGTCATCAGACGATGATATGCACGTGCTACATGATTTTGATCGAAATTCAGTAATATATCCTCGGATGGTTCTTGATGTCCATTTATCCTTAAAGAAACTTCAGAAACACCAAGATTGTCAAATATCATAATACTAAGATTTTGACTGTTTACTCGTGCAACATCTTGAAATGCAATAAATATATGTCGTGGTGCGGATATTCCCTGTTGAGAGGCTATTTGCCATGTAAATAGACCATTAATTGTGCTCTGAACAGCATCTGTGGTCATTGTTAACCATGATAATGCTGATTTACCACCTTGATTCATAAAAGAGAGTAGACGATCTTCTTCAAGCATTGATGGAGTCATCACTGGCATCCACAATGAAAGTTTTGTCAGAATTACTTTACCAGGATCAGTACCAGCGGGTCGCCAGATTGCATCATCGTCGGTTGCTTTTCGTACAAGTACAACTGTATGCTTAGCTCCGAAAATGACTTTTCTGACATTTCTGCAAAATCCAAATATATGTGATAGTGGAATCGCACATGAAAATGCTCTTCTTCCACCACGCAACATTGCTCGACGTGATCTAAATCCTAAGTTAAAATCTGTATCTACATCAATAATCATACTTTGTACATCAGCATCGGCGTTTCTAGCAAAATTTCTTGGCCGTCTTATTTCATATTGTTGATACTCTCGAGAATTAGAAGTATCTTTTACAAACATCATTGACGGGCCAGCTGATCTTGAATAATCGTCGCTGTATCTTGCAAGGCCAAGTATTGTCGTTGCAACGTCAACGTCTTTCTGAATTGATTCAATATTTTTACCATCAATCATGTACGTAGCACTATCAAATAACGCCATAATACCATTATTAACAAAACCGACACTAACTTCAGCTCCATATGCTACTGGTGCTGCAGGAGCTACGTTATTTAAAATTTCACCTTCTACTTCAATAAAAGCCTCAGCGGGTAAGAAATACCTACTTGTATCCTGAACTTGTAGTTCAATTCGTCCACGCTGATCTGGAATTCGAGCGTCATAAGAATAATATTGATAATCACGCACAGACTCATCTTTAAGTACTGGTGCGTCCATGTCAAATGCTGGATCAGATATGCGCTTGAACATCTTTATTATAATTATTATCGTCTAAAACGAAGACCACTTCGGGAAGTGAGACCACTTCCTGCTATCAGACTAGCGGTTATATTTTTTTCTTTTTCTGACATTGGTACATCAGCCAACTCTGTTAGTTTTTGATTAGCAACTTGATTTATTATTTTACTGACATTTGGAGGCATTACTTCAGTGCTAGGTAATTTTACTGGTTGAGGTTTTCGTCGTATTAATCGTGTTAGTCTATCTTTGATCGCTGAAAATGCTTTACCAGCGAGATTACCCACAGCACCAATACCTTTTTCACGAACAACATCAATAGCTTTCATTCCCAGTTGCTTTGCGATCGGTATTGCTTTTGGGGCTATCCTTCTAAATAGACCCTGAACAACATCACCTAGTCCATCTCCGTAGGTTGTTTTGTATACTGGTAATCGTGAGTTTATTACCCTGACCATGGTTGGTCCACGTTGAGTACCGTGTACGATCATTTTATTATAGTAATTGTATTTAATTACGTACTTAGTCACTGTAGTAGTCATCGGCAATTTCATTAATAAGAGACTGATAAACATCAATGTCCATGATACCGCCAGTAAATAAACGTCTACAGATATCGCCTGCTTCATTAATTATTTCTGGAGAATTATTACCAGCTCGTTTTCCTCCGATGAGGATTTCTAGTCGATCAACGTCAGAGATAACGTTATTAGGACATAGAGTAAAATCACCTCCGGTAGAGAGACCTTCTCCAGTAAATACGAAATAAGATTTTGGAATAATTTTATCAAATTCAGATTCTGAGTATCCTAATTTCTTTAATCTTCTTTTAGATTCTTTTATTGGAAGAACAAAATGACTCAAGTCTTTGATATTTACGCCAGCATTTAACTGTGATTCTATTGCTTTTTTTTATATCTGTTAACATCTTTAATTAATTCGTCAATTTCCTCCTCCCTAGTTAGATCCTGTTCACGTGGTGATGGAGATGATTGTTGTTCTTCCAGAATTTTCCGTGAGGCTGGCGACCATACTGATTCTTTTTTTTCTTGTATTCTTTTTGCTGCTCCCCTTGTCATTGGTGGTGATGATCTTAATGGTGGTGGTAATGATAATGATGGTTGTGATTCCGATGTTGTTTCAGGAGCAGCTTGTTTTGCTGCTTCTTTTTCTCGTTCTTTCTGTTCTCTTGCTGCTTCTTTTTCTCGTTCTTTCTGTTCTTTTGCTGCTTCTCTTTCTCGTTCTTTCTGTTCTTTTGCTGCTTCTTTTTCTCGTTCTTTCTGTTCTCTTGCTGCTTCTTTTTCTCGTTCTTTCTGTTCTTTTGCTGCTTCTTTTTCTCGTTCTTTCTGTTCTTTTGCTGCTTCTCTTTCTCGTTCTTTCTGTTCTTTTGCTGCTTCTCTTTCTCGTTCTTTCTGTTCTTTTGCTGCTTCTTTTTCTCGTTCTTTCTGTTCTCTTGCTGCTTCTTTTTCTCGTTCTTTCTGTTCTCTTGCTTCTTCTTTTTCTCGTTCTTTCTGTTCTCTTGCTTCTTCTTTTTCTCGTTCTTTCTGTTCTCTTGCTTCTTCTTTTTCTCGTTCTTTCTGTTCTCTTGCTGCTTCTCTTTCTTGTCTTGCTTCTTTCTTTGTTAAATTAACGAAATTATTAAAATCCCTATTATAATCTCTGTATACTATATCATCTGATTTAATTTGCTCAACGTTAGCACGTATGCGGTATATTACTCTTTGCCATTGTTCACGGGATTTAATGATATTTTGATGATCAGGCTTTAAGAATTTATCCCTCCGACCAAAATTCGTAGCAGCAAAATAAGATAAATCTTCAAAGTTTTTAATGTTATTAATTGTCTCAGTGAAGTTCTCAGTAAATTTATCAAGTAGCTCAGCACTGCTCATTGAGAGAATTTTTTTGTTTTTGCGCCGTTGATATTGGTTGAGCAGCAGCTATATCAGCTGGAAGTCCACGTAAAAGTCTTTTTGTCTGTTTTGTTCTCTCCGCTATTTTTTCAGTTGCCTCAGCGGTTTTCTCTAAAACAGGAAGAAGAGGTTTAGTTGTCTCTGTAATTGGTTTAAATAATTGTTTTGTATCTTCTTCAAAATTCAACATGAGATTCTTGTCGTTCTTGTAATTGTTGTCGAACAGCATCACGAACAGGTAAATATTTTCTAATTGCTTCTAGTCGTTCTCGTGCTAATCTAGCTGAATGAGGTTCTCCGATGACAACCATATTAATAATATTTATACCGACTATTTAATTACAGCAGCAGGCAGGGTGAACGACAAAAATTGAGTGACCCGGCGAGCAAAATAAACGCATTATAACATAAAAAACAAAAAAGTCAAAAATAAAATAACAAAAATGAGCTAACCCAAACGATTTATTATTCGTTTTTCAAACTATACGGTAATAATAAAAGTTAGGAGGTTCGGTTTAGTGTTATTGACCTTATTTTTCAGCCCCTGTAGGAACCTTTATTTTTGTAAAATAAGGTCTCAGCCAAGTGGTCTGTTCACCCTGCCTGCTGCTACCATACATACATTACGTGTATGCTTATATTAAGCTGGAAAAAAGAATGTTTGATGTGTTTTCAAAACCGATTCTGGGCAAGAAATTTTGTTTAAACTTAAAATTTTTTGTCGGAATTCTGTGAAAGTAATGTACCCTGCAAGAACTAAATGTATATTGTCATAACTAACGTGTACCTTTCATACAGTTTTGATATCTTGATCTTGTTCTTCAATTCATAACAGTAATAAATTTATTTTGATCATGATTTTGATATGGATGGTGTATTGGATAGTCTTGTATGTAAAGAGTCTAATGTGTTGCTGTTATTTTTCATTTGAAAAGAGAAACTATGCATGCAATAATTCATATCTGCATTAATATGAGTTGAAAGTTTGATTTTGTTAACTTAGTAAATTTTATGGACTATCACTTATAAATCATAGGAGGAGGGAATATTTATCGCATATTCTGTAAATAGTTTTGATATGAATGAAGCTATATCCGAGAATATATTTACAGTGTCTTTGATTTCTTATCAGTTGCCTTTGTTATATATCCGCCTAAAGGCAGAGTGTGTACTGTTATGACGTCAGTTTGTCTATGCCCGTCTTCTGTTATCTTTCTCGTTTCTGTACAATTGATTTAGTTTTACATCATTTACCTTTACCAAACCACATGGATGGCTTTGAGTACAGAAGTATATTGATGCTGGCGCCAAAGATCGATGTCATTGCGACTGAAAAATCAAATGGTTTGAAATTAAAAGTTCAAAGGCGAAGGTCACTGTAGCTATTAGGTGGAAAATGGTTTCTGCTCTAAACTTTAGTTCTCAACCATATACCTTCATCGACTTTCCTGCTGTCTTACAAACTGATTGCGAATGAAGTCTATTGACTTTGGGGTCAAAAGGTCAAATGTCAAGGTTACTGAGACTGACGGACTGAGGGAAGAAAAATTGTTTTTTCCTTCATAATAAATTTAGTTCTAGATACAGAACTGTGTTCAAAGTTGCTACATGGGTTGATGATAAGGTGAAGATGGTGCCTATATTGTTAAGGTCAAATTCAAAGTTCAAGATTTTTGTGATTTAAAAGAGAAATGGGTTATACAGAATCAGTTTTTTTTTCTAATGCTAGTTCACTGACCAAACTTTGAAACTAACTTGTACTTCAGGTGAGAAATAAGATTACATATGTTGGGGTCCAATTGTCAAAGAACAATGTCATGGTAAGTCTCATAAAAAAGAATAAGTTTTTGCACAGTAGGTTTAGCTCTAGTTCACATATCTTTACAACGTGACAGAAAGTACTGAAAATTTAAAATAATTTCAAATACACATAACGGCACCAGTGCCGGATTACCAAATAGGCAGAGTAGGCACCGGTCTAGAGGCCCCGCGACAAAATAATATTGAATTGATTTGATCTTGACGTATTAGGAGATAATTTGCGGGGGGGGGGGGGGCGGGATTTCGACTGCCTAGGGGCTCGCTGATATTGGAAGGTATAGTGTTGCATAGTGACGATTATGCTGCTGGAAGGACAAGGAAAAATTATTCTTGCAAATAAATTGATATAATAATGTTAAGATTGGATGAGGGCTCACTCGCAGATTTGGGAAAGAAATGTGTTATATATTGTCGGTTAAGGTCAAGGTCACGATGATCTAAATCAGCTGAAATCACACCTAGTTAGCAATTTAGACACGAAAGGAAACCACTGAAAGTAAGTTTAAAAGGTCGACATGAAAATCATTACGACACATTGATCCATACCATCGAGAAACAACCATGCTCTTCTAGGATTGGAGTTAAAAGTACTGTTAATAGTGCACTTCTTAAGCTATCTGCTATACTATTTTATTTAATTTATTCTTTCTGAACAAATATTTTGAAGCTGAAATATTCATACTTTATATGCTACAGTCAGCTATTGTCAAAAATGTTCCATTTAATATAATAATCTATGTCATTTGTACAATAAAATATTTATCTTCGAGCGCCAGTTTTAATTGTCATCAACAAGCATAAATTGTCCATTTAAACCAATCTTTAAAATGTCATTATACTAATGTGTCAGTGACATGGAAAAATGTTTTGTAATCCATAACAAATTAATAAACTGTGTCTTTTTATATGTCTGAGGAGTGCACACTTCTCAATAAAGCAAGTGTTTGGGTTTATATGACTGACGAGTTCTCACTGCTCAGTTTTAGTGCGTTTTTTGGATTTATGTGGCTGACTAGTACACACTGCTCAATAAGGTTGGTGTTTGGGGTTTATATGGCTGACGAGTACACACTGCTCAGTAAGGTGGCTATTAGGATTTATAAGGCTGATGAGTACACTCCTCAATAAAGTAGGTGATTAGATTGACTTAACTGCATGCAACAAGTTAGCGGCATTTCTTTAGATCTACTTTTGACATTCAATCAGAAGAGAAATAAAATGTATGTAGTATTTTATCACATGATTGTAATAATTCGATTGAGATAAATAATTGCAACTGATAATAATAGGAAATTATTTTGATAAGTTGCATAATTTACACTGACATCACACAAAAGGGATACGGCTCAAGAGTTAGTAACTGTCGTTCCAAGTTTAACAAGAAAGGTAACTCTTCAGAAAAGGAAAAGGTTTTACAAAAAGAACATTTTGTACAATAACAAAAATGTCGGTTCCGTTTATCTGGCACTTGTATTATATGGTCCTGAGCTGGGCAGACAACATAGTATTTTATTTTTTAGTTCTCAATAATTCGTCATCCGCTTCATCGTCTTGATGAGAATAAAGCCAGTGAATATTCAGCATAATTTCTACAGGAGACCATATCGTAACAATTGAGTGAAAGCACAACAGTATGTTACAGTGACCCATTTTCATCATTCCACATGTTAGCACCAATTACTTTCAAAACAATTTTGCTCCAAGAATGGGCATCTTTTAATTGTATACAGAACATCTTTTAACTGTATACAGAACATCTTAAAAAATCTGTTAATGTTTCTTGATACAGCAAAGGCCGAAAAGTATCTCTAGTACTTTTACACAGATGTTTTCAGATGGTGTCGATTAACTTTGGTACAGATCATTTAACTACACTTATATATATATATATATATATATATATATATATATATATATATATATATATATATATATAAACAGATTGTTTTCGGCTTCAAATTACTCTGCAAGTAGACAACACCACTCTTTGAACAGAAATCCCTAATCTAACATCACTTAGTTAGCCCGCTGTAAACAACAGAGGGTGGGTTGACGCACCTATTTCGATACAGACAGCTCTCTCTGCGGTCTTCCTACTATCATCATTGCGGTACCTGCTGAATCCATCACGGTCAAAGGAGACTATCCCAGCTGTATAACTGCTTGCAAAATTAGTAACTGAATCTGTCTGGGTCTATTATTTCCCCCAGAAACTTGACCTTATGGACACATATTTTGGGTGTGGGTATTTCGTAAAGTGTCATTAATACTAGCGTGTTACAATTTTTTCTTAAATAGATTGAAGCGAAAAAAGTGTGTATCTTGTATACGTGCTCCTTTAGGAACCACTGTATGTTACTGCAAGCAGTAAACTGACTCATTAAAAACAATCTACTTTCATTTCTAGATTATAGTAGTTGAAGCAATTGGTTAAATAATAATGACGTTTGAATATATATATATATATATATATATATATATATATATATATATATATATATATATATATATATATATATATATGAATGAACATGAACAACTTTGTTTTCCTCTTATTTGTTTTAAGTTATCGATCGTTGTGGTTTGAAACGATCACTTGGGATTTAAAGAAACAAAGGTTTTCTAGATTGCGCTACTCTTGAAAAGCTGAAAATTAGGTGTGAGTGACCCAGTTGCACTCCAGTGCGTTTTTTTTATAAATCCTCAAACAATTTTGCTTCTAGAATGGATATCAAACCAGACATGTTAGAAAGCAGAGTAATGTATCACGATGCATAAGAGGCTGAAAGGAATTTAACTTTTTTTGATACAATATTTAGAGACGGGCAAAATTGTAATGATGTATGTTAACTTTGGCATCGATGGATTGACTTTTCTAAAATGTCCATTGTTACGTGTAGGCTCGTACAAAGGTAACAAAAGAAAAGAGCGAAGCCAACAAGCTTTGTAAATTTTAACAAAATAATTTATTTCCCTAGAAAACAAGATAAAAATATGAAATAGGGCTTACGGTTTGTGAATATAATCAAAAATTAATCCTAGAATTGAAAAATATAAGTCCTATCACTAAACAGTTCTAATTGAATCCAGGTTCGAATCTCGATGAAGTTCCAATATGGAGGCGATGACGTCAGATGAGGTCGTTGTACTGATAACAGTTCCTCGATGAATCACAATTTATAATGTTCTGTTTAGAATTCCAGAATAAATTTCCACTAAATGTCTTTGTCCAAGAATTTTTATAAAGAAAAGCACTTGTTTTGTTTTCCAGAGAATATAAATTATTAAATCCCCAAAAAAAGACGAACTTTAAAAACAAACTGGCGTCAACAATAAAAAAAAAAAACACCTTGACTACCTAAATCTACCAGAAATGTCTGTTTTAACCCACGATTTTAGATCACATGGTGGCTCACGTGACGGGGCAACGTGATCACGAATCTGAACAGCGCAGTAAAAAAAAAATGCCATTTAGCACGTAACTTAGAATAACCCTGTCTAAGAATCAGATTCTCACGCTGGAAATAAAAAAAGAAAGGCTGTTTACAACTTAGCTAACACGTGCGCCGAACATGACCTTGGTAATAGCCAATCGTTTTCATTCGATGTTTACAAACGTCTCAACCAAGGTGAGCTAAAAATAATGATAAAGCAACACTTGCGTTCTAATCAGATCAACACAGAGAAGTGAATTTTCCACAAAAAAAAAGATTCAAATCCAGTGAAAATTATCATTACAATAAAATGTAATGAAAAAAAAAAAATAATAAGAATTTAAAACTAACAAACAAGCAATTTAATTACATATACGTAACACTTTCCCCAATAAAGAAAAAGAAAGATTTATATAATAAAGCTTTCTTTCTACCATATGTAAATTATACATGAGATAAAACAAAATTACATAAGAAAACTCTTATGAATTATACAAAGTGTACATGAAATAATATTTCTATACACGGGAAAGTGCATCTGCAATCAAATTGTCTTTTCCTTTGATGTGCCTGTTGTCATGATTATATTCTTGTAAAAACAAACTCCAGCTTAATAATCTTTGATTTTTATTTTTCATCTTGTCGATGAAAGTAAGGGGGTTGTGATCACTAAACACAACAACCGGAGAAGCAGCCGAAGTAATGTAAACTTCAAAATGCTGTAATGCCAATATTAAACCCAAACATTCCTTCTCGATTACTGAGTAATTCCTTTGGTGCTTATTTAATTTCTCAGAGAAATAGCACATTGGATGATCAACACCATTTCTATCTTCTTGAATCAATACTGCTCCAACCCCAACATCAATTTCATCAACAGATAGTTTAAATGGTTGATTGAAAGTTGGAGCTGTAAGAACCGGCGCACTTTTGAGTATGACTTTTAACCTATCAAAAGCCTCCTGTCATTTTTCAGTCCAACGAAACATGTTTTTCTTACTTAACAAGTTTGTCAGGGGTTCAGAAATATTAGAAAAATTGGAACAAAATTTCCGATAGTATCCGGCCATACCCAAAAATCGCATCAATTGCTTTTTACTGACAGGCACAGGGAAATTTGAGATAGCCTTCACCTTAGCATCTATAGGTTTAACTTGACCATGTCCCACAATATGTCCTAGAAAAGTTACACAAGCACGGAAAAACTCACTTTTAGATAAATTGATTGTCAAATTTGCATCAGTGAGTGTGTCAAAGAATTTCTGAATCGTGAATAGATGTTCCTTCCAGGTGTCGTTGTAGATGATGACATCATCGATATAAGCATCACAATTATCAAGACCAGAGGTAATCATATTCATCAAGCGTTGAAAAGTACTTGGGGAACCTTTCATCCCGAACGGCTTTACTTTATATTGATAGAGTCCATCTGGAGTCACGAATGCGGAAATTTCCTTTGCTCTTTCCGTTAGTGGAATTTGCCAAAATCCTTTCAGAAGGTCAAATTTGGTGACGTACTTGGCATTTCCAATTTATCAATATTGTCGTCGATTCTTGGTAATGGAAATGAATCTGTTTCAGTCACACTGTTCACCTTCCTATAATCAGTGCACATACGGAAAGTTTTATCCGGTTTCGGAACAAGTATACATGGTAAACTCCAGTCACTTTTACTGGGCTCTATGAAATCTTTCTCCAGCAAATACTGATTTTCCTTTTCCAAGTATTCCTGTTTGAGAGGGTTCATCCTGTATGGGTGCTGTTTCACAGGTTTTGAATCTACAATTTTGTTTGTCCTCGTAGAAATATCTGGAAACAAGTGCTCATATTCGAAAAATAACTGTTTAAGTTCATTTCTTTCTTGTTGTTGCAAATGTAAAAGTTGCTGGTCCAGATTTTTCATAATTTGCGAACTCCGAAGATTTGTCGCTCCAAAATCAACAGAGTCCGATTGAATTTCTTCACTTAAATCCTCAGTTTGTGGGACAGGTACAACTAAATTAATTGCATAATTTACTTGGCTATATCTTTCAATATACTAGTACTCCGTTAATTTATTTATATCAGAATAATATGATTATAATTTACTCATTCATTTTCTTCTTAACTTTGTAAGGGCCATACAATCTAATTTGAAGAAAATTTTGAAGAATGAGCAGGAGAGAATGAACCCTATTACAAGACTCAAAACTTCTCTCAAGTAAAGTTCTGTGAAACTATAATTTCACTTTTGACTTGAATTGCTGAGTGCCAAATTCAAGCATAACTAGCTGGAAAATTCCAGATATAAAATTTGACCCTTGACCAGATTGGACAGATTTGGGAAGGCCAAATTGAGTAAAAAACTTTATCAAAGCTTTTACTATGGTTTTGGTTTTAATATTTCTCAAAGGAATTGCCTCTTGGAATCTTGTTGACGCACACATAATGGTCAACAAATATTGGTTGCCTGACTTGGTCTTAGGTAAGGGACCAACACAATCTACCGTAATTCTGCTAAATGGTTCGTCAAATGCAGGAATAGGTTGCAGATGAACCTTAGGTATCTTCTGATTGGGTTTTCCTACCATTTTTTATTTTTGGCCAAGAAAAGTGAGTCAAGATCTTGTGATAAGTTTTATTAATGCCGAAATGACCAGCCAGAGGAGTTTCATGGGCCAAACTAAGTATTTCCTGTCTGTAAGATTTTGGAACTACAATCTGATAGTTCACTGACCACTCTTCACCAGCAGGTACCTCGGGAGGTCTCCATTTTCTCATAAGAATTCCATTTTTAATGAAATAACTTACAGGTACTTCAGTGGCTTCAGTTTCACTAGTGGCCCTCTGAAACAAACAGGAGATCTCAGGATCTTTTTCCTGTTCGACGACAAGTGATTGTCATTTATCACCCTGATTAGATAAAAGAGAATGAGTAGTTAAAAGAGGACCACTGTGATCAATACCTTTTGATTGATCCAAATTAGGAGTGAAAGTGACCTCATCAAAAGCCTGACCAATACATGTGTCAGCTAAAGGAATATTTTCCTTATCAAAATTATTCTCAAGAGCTTTCTTTGCCATAGCTCTAGTAACTGCACAAGCTGCATATAAATCAGAGTATTCTTTTTCAATAGGATCAACTTTCTGATCCAAAGAAGATTTGTCAGTTACAAGTGGATTAACCACAACCTTGTCTCCAGCTAGGTCGCTGCCTAGTAATAAATGAATGCCCTGAACTGGTAAAGAAGACACCATTCAAACTGTCACAGGTCCTGAAACTAAGTCTGATGACAAATTTACAGAATGGAGAGGAACAA
>JAECUM010049943.1:0-22381 GCA_016617855.1 Megalonaias nervosa | reverse complement strand
CTCCCAACCACACGCATCAATTGGGAGCAGGACTGGTGCCGGCGATGCGTGTGTGGTGCCCGCCCTGGGAGATGTCATCATTAACCAGGTGCATTTGCAGTTCTAAAAAACAGCCCTTTTCAGGGCTAACCAGATCTCTAGAAAAGAGAACCTATTCAATTTGCCAATTCGTGTGAATGTAGTGTAGTGTGACTATAAACACTCACTTTTTACTGATGTGTGTGTGTGTGTGTGTGTGTGTGTGTGTGTGTGTGTGTGTGTGTGTGTGTGTGTGTGTGTGTGTGTGTGTGTGTGTGTGTGTGTGTTTGCATGCACGTTCGTTGGTGAGGATAGTATATTGTGTGTGTGTTTTATGCTTGCTCGTTCGTTGGTGAGGATAGTATATTGTGTGTGTGTGTGTGTTTTATGCTTGCTCGTTCGTTGGTGAGGATAGTATATAATATGTGTTTTATGCTTGCTCGTTCGTTGGTGAGGATAGTGTATTGTGTGTGTTTTATGCTTGCTCGTTCGTTGGTGAGGATAGTATATTGTGTGTGTTTTATGCTTGCTCGTTTGTTGGTGTGGATAGTATATTGTGTGTGTGTGTTTTATGCTTGCTCGTTCGTTGGTGAGGATAGTATATCATATGTGAAGTGAGTGTAAGGCATGTTTTCCTTCACGTCCGTGCTTGAAGTATATAAAAGCATAGCGTTCGTCATTCGCGCCATTCTACACAGAATAAAAAGGAACAGAAAAATGGATTTAATCAACAAGTTAAGAGATAGTTGGTGCTGGATGGTAGATGGAGTCCATGTAGTGGAAAAACTTCAAAAGGAGTGGAGGTTTCAAGTTAGCCTAGACTTTATGGAGAGACTCAAAGCAGCAAGTTATCATTTGCAAATGATAATAATGGAAGAAGCAGATAAGTTGAGAGGCTTCAACTATCCGAAATATGTGAGAGTAGGAACCTTGAAGGAGATTTTGGATATTGTTGTTGAATTGGAATCTTTTTTGGAAGGTATCTTCTCTTTAACAGAATGGCCTTTTGTCAAAAAAGGCTTAGACAATATCAAGAAAGCGGAAGACCTAATGAGAAAAGTACTGAAAGAAGAAGTGGAAAAGATCAAGAAAACGTGGAAGAAAGAAAGAAAGGACAAAGAAAACCAAAAAAAGAAAGAAGAGTTTGAGAAACTAAATCAGAACTGGATGAAAATCCAACAAAAATTCAGAGCTCTCGGACATCCTGACTGGATGCCCGAAGAAGAAAAGAAGAAAGGAATTATTGAGAAAGTCAGGACATGGTGGAAGAACTGGAGAAGATAAAAGAAGAAGAACCCAAAGGCCCTTTTCAGGGCCACTTCCAATGCCTCGAAAAGATCTTAATTTTCATTTGATCTCCACCCTAAACGAATATATATAAAACCCTTCCTCTACTAAAAAAACACGAACGCTCTTGATTCGTGTTTGTCTATAGCCCTCACTCAGGTAGCCTGACGTCACAGTACTTCTCTTTTTGCTACATTGTTACCAGTGTGACGTCATGCCACCTGTCGCTTATCGCTATACAAACCCACAGTCTACTAGTCGCCGCTCTACAAAATTTCCATTGACGCTATACAGGCCCAGGGTGTGCTAGTCCCTCTACCCAATTTTCCATTGACGCTATACAGGCCCAGGGTGAGATTTTATTTCTTGACGCTATACTGGCCCAGGGGGGGGGGGGCTGTAATGCTAATTCCCATTGACGCTACGGTAACCCCATATACTACTCGTATCATATATCTTTCCACCAGCTCCATCATAGCTCTACACATAAACCTTCAACAGCCTATCAAAGACACACACACCCTTCATCAACCTATTCACAGCCTCATATCCCAACTTTCGTCAATCCTATCATAACCTTCTATATCATACTCGATCAACACATCTTTCATCAAAATGCAGGTGTAGCCCTACACCACAAATTTCATTAGCCCTATTATAGCTTCATAAACAACCCTTATCCAATCAAATGAAGCCTAATACACAAAGCAATCATCAAACAAATGACATCCACCAACCCTTAACTACCCCATCAACCTCGATCAATCCAACCTTCACCAAGCCATCAAACGTTGATAAATCCACACTAACGTTTAGAGCCAAGATCAGTATGTAATTTTAAATTGTGCCCCCGCCCACATCAAAGAAAAAAGAAACACCCCACAATAAAACTTGTGATTTCTGCTCCTTCTTAAATGCCCCCCCCCCCTTCCGTATTTACCAAGACATTTGCTACACACAAATCATCTTCAGTCCAGTCACAAATTACTCATAGCCCTACCTACCGCCCTTCATCAACCCAGCTCTAACACCACACACCATGCTTCATCAACCCAGCTCTAACACCACACACCATGCTTCATCAACCCAGTCAAAGTTGCTTACACGAACCTCTTTCTACCTAATCATAATTCTACACACCATTTTTTATCAAACAAATCGAATAAACCAATCTTAGGTTCATCAGATTAATCAAATAAACCAATTTTAACTTCATCGGCTCATTTATACAGTTCCAAACACCAACTTTTTTCCACTCAGATGCAAAATTCATATCAAGTCGACACTCTTAAATGATCATGAAATGTAATGGGAAGATTGAAGGTATACCAAATGTCGACATAGACCATTCTTGTGACTATCTTTGTAAATAAGCGACAGATTAACAAGACGATAACTATCAAACCTAACTGCATTTAGTGCAACAATCTTTAAGTCCACACGCCTGTTATTGTTACAATCGCTCTCACGCATTATGCAATTTTATTTGTCTAAAAAGTCATGAGAAGGGCTTTCACTTATGCAGATGATAGGGTTCGTGAATGCTGATGAGACTGAGCTTTCTCATAAAAGGGGACACCTCTTGGTTTATTTGTTATTACATACCCATTTAATCTTACATTGTATATGTGGCGTTCGATACATATTTTCAAATCGTATTGCTGTATTAAACACACACACACACACTGGAACTATTGAGGTGTTTTCTCTAAAGTCCGTGCGTACACATTCCTTGACGCACTGAATGAACTAAATCCTTTACAACTAAAAAGTACGACTATCGTACATAAAAGCAGTGTTTTTGCGGCATCATTCCTGAAACACTGACCAATTAAAAAGCTCAACAACTGAGCATTAACGAATCGCAAAAGCTCTTAGTTAGCATAGGCGACTTTAATCCTTCTCAGTCAGTCAGTCAGTCTTTAATAAATCCAAATTCATTTCGAATTTTATTCAAACAACCAGTATTTAGAACGCGTAAGAGAGGGCCCATGTAGCAAATAAGGAACTGCATTTGTGTTTAATTTTTAGTCTGAGGAGAGACTCGTATTAATACAAAAAGTCTCGTTTAATATGGATTAATTATGAATATGACAGATACTGACTGACTGGACGTATCCCTACGCCACATCAAACTCGTTCTTTCTAACTACTCAGAACAAAACACCCACGCAGTTTTGTATGTTAATATTTTTAACATAACAAATATGATTTGATTCACTCGTGGGTTCGACCCCCGTCCGAGTCATACCAAAGACATAAAAACGGTACTAGCAGCTGCCTCGCTTGGCGCTCAGCATTAAGAGGTTAGTGTTAGGACTGGTCGACCTTGGTGTCAGGATAATGTGACTGGGTGGGCTAATGGAATCTGTGTTGGGGTTTGTACCGAGACAATGAAATCTCAGTCAAAGAGCTATATTATTTGTCTCCCACGAGGCTATGCCTCTTGGGGAGACAAATAATGTAACCCAGTGACTGGGATTTCCTTGTCTTGGTACAAACACCGACATAGATTTTTTTTCTCACCCATTTTTTTCCCAACTAAATTAAAATAACCATGCACCCTTGCAGTTTAGTTAGCAGATTCATAACACAGTATTCATCAGGTACATTTATTGCTTCTCACGCTATATAAAGGTCATCATCAGATGTACTCTTTAATGAAAATTAGAACAATTATCTAAGTAAAATCTATTTATATCTGCTGCTCTAAGAGAAGAAAAAAAAAAAAATATATATATATATAAAGTTATAAATGTTATGTGTTGGAAGTATTTCTCAACGAGCGTCTCCAGCCACGTGCTTTTGTTTTTCCAATACTGCGCATTAAGACGAATATGTTAATGAGGGCCATGGGCTGACCTGTTCACCCTAAGTACACAAGTTCTACGCTTGAGAAAATAAAAAGATAAAATCATTTTGATATTATTACTACATTATCACATTTAATCGATGGATGTCATATGAAATTGAAAATAAATAATTAATATTTTATACGGTTAAGTTTAAACATTCATCAGTTCTAATTTGGAAAATGTTGTATGGTAGGCAACAGTACGACACTGTGCAGTACAATATGCCTACTTGGTTCAGTTCTAATTGAGTGTGTAGTGACATGAGGAAGTTTCTAATTCATGACTTTCTTGGAGATTTATATTTTCTGTCCTGGAGATATGGCATATATTGCTATCACTAGTGCAGTGATACGCTGTATGGAAATCTTTTAGTGGAATAACATGTGGACTGATCAGTGAACCACTCTGGTTGGTAAGTGCAGGAGTTTTCATTTGCAATCGCGTTATTATATTTGATTCAACTGGGGCGGATTGTGGGTGTTCAACAAGCTAGAAGAAACTAGTTTGACATAACATATTTCAGGTTTTTGCTGGCTTTGCAGTAGCACTTGAGAGTACGTGCGCGCGTGTGCTTGTGTGTGCGGAAATAATTTGTTTGGTGTTATTAAAGTTGGAGAAACCTTAAGTTGCTTTATGAGTACATTTATTTTTGTTATATATTTGTTGTTGTTGTTGTTATATATTTGTTGTTGTATTTTATAACAACGCCGTCATGCACAGCAGAAGACATCAAGGGTTTCTTTTAAAAGTAGTTCCTAGCCCGTGGACACCATGACTGAAACGACAGGTCTGAGATAACCAGACTGAGATAGGAATAGTAAAGTTAGTAAAACAGGTAGATTTCTGCGTCGCATTGGGTGAGAATAATAGAATCTATGTTGGGGTTTGCCTCGTGGGGAGACAAATAATGTAACCCATTGACTGGAATTTCCTTGTCTTGGTACAAACACTGACACAGATTATATTTTTCCAATTAAATTAAACTAACCAAGCACTTTTGCAATTTAGTTAACAGATTCAAAACACCGTATTATTAATTAGGTATTATTATTGCTTGTTTCTAAAGGTCATCAGGTTTTGTACTCTTTTATGAAAATCTGAATAATTATCTAAGTATTATAAAGCTTTATATGCCGTTCTTTGAAAAGGGAAAAATTCAAGAAAAAATATATAATTATTAGGTGTTGAAAGTATTGCGCAATGAGCGTTTTGAGCCACGTGATATTGTTGTTGAAAATACCATACTGCACATTTATACGAATATGTTAATGAGGGCGATGGGGCGAGCTGTCGACAAGTTCTACGCATGCGAAAATACAGACATAATACAATTAGATATAAGTTCTGAATTATCTCATTTAAACGATGGGTGGCATATGAAAATAACAATAATTAAATGATATCTTTAAAAGGATAACTTTTAACTGTTATCAGTTCTAATTTGGAAAAAGTTCTATTCTATGCAACGGTACGATACATTACAATACTGGGTACAGACCACCGCACAGTTCTAAGCTTGTAGTGACGGAGGAGATTTATAATTCATGATATTTTGGGAAGTTTATATTTTCTTTTGTGGAAATATAGCAAGCGTTTTTAGAACAACTCCGTCAGACACAGCAGAAGACAACAAGGGTGTCTTCTTTTTAAAGTAATTAGTAACGCGTTGATACCATGACTGAGACGACCTGACTGAAACAACCAGACTGAGATAAGAAAAGTAACGTTAGCAAAACAGCTAGATTTCTGTGACATATGGGTGATAAATAATGCAACATGTCCGCGGCATGATCCCCCAGCGCTAGACATCACTATAAACTGCTACATTGCAGATATCGTATGTCATATGACTGATAAATTGTTGAAGCTACGTTAAAAATCTAATATACATATACACACATTCAGTAATAACGCTGGGGCGGGGTACATCTGAAACGATAAGATAATTGTGAGAATTTTTTCCACTCTTTCTCGAAAAGCAAAATCATATATCTTCGGAATATGCACTGAAGGTGTCAGCTATGTATATTTCTTAAATGACTACTGGGCTGTTTACGTTAATATACCTATATGATAGTTTTTATATATGCAGCGCGTGTAAGAACACTTTATAACGAAAGAAATGTCATAAGGTAAGATAATTCAAAGGTAAAGCGTAACGACCAAAGTATCCGAATTTATTTTCAAGGTCAGTCTACTACACTGTTCTGCAGTTTGTTCAATGAAAATTAGTATTTTAGTCGTACGGTAATCAGAATGTTACAGTGGTGCCAATTTCAAATGAAATTTATGAAACTTGTCGAATAATTTCAATCTTTTGCGCAATAAATCTCGCAATTTCATAAATTTCATTTGAAATGAGCACTCGTTGAAAATCCTCTTTGTAAAATCTCAGTATAAACACCAGTATCCTTGCATATTAAAACTCGTATACATTACTTATTGAGAAACATAAATAATGAATCTCAACACACACATAAAATGAATCCCAATACACAGATAAAAGGGCAAAATATGAGATATGCTTGTTCTTTGGATAACTGAAATATATTTCTGCATGCAATATCTCTATTCACTATAACCTGAAAGTTCCTCTTGCGGTTGGAAGTTTAAATAATTCAATGAATCGAGGCGGGGGATAAGGGCAAAAAAAATATCCTCGCAGCCTCGCCGAGCCTCGCTGAGGCGACAGTACGAACCAAAATGTTTTCCCACATCCACCCATTATGGCGTGGCCAATACAACGGGCAAGGGAGCCATTTATCCTCCGAGAACAACTAAATAAGTGCAGTGGTACAAAGCAATGAATACTGCATGCATAAAGGGTCTGGATGTGTATTTGCAAGATGAAAACACTTGGATTTGGGTGTGACACGCTACCATTTTTAGGTGAAAGGTACTTGCCTAAACCTGAATTTATTCGGAGCGTAAATTAATAATGTAAAAGACCAAGACAATCGTTGCTTTGAGCCGGCCATCTTACCAAGTATGTTTCTGACAAATGATAATGCTGATAGGTCTACTATGTACTTAGGAATGTTAGACTTCATGGGGATCGAGTTCCCACCATGATTGCAGATATAGACAAGTTTGTCTTTTACTGGGTGAGCGACCTGCAGCCATTGCACATTAGCGACATGATAGGGAAGAGAGAAAGTCGTGTTAATTTTTTGTCATTGGTCTCAGCTGGTATCGAGGGCCAGGGCGTTAGCATGCCATGGGGCACTACGCATGTCTTAAGAACCTCGGTAAAACGCTTTTTAGGCAAGACAAACACAACAGAAACTACACATTGACTGCATACTTTTAGGAGAGACAACTTGGCTTTGAGGCCTGGCAATCTACCCATGAACGGCAGAACGCACAATTGTTGCGAACCAGACACCGTGTTTTTTTTTCCTATATGGCTGGAGGGTGCGACCGATAGAAAAAGCAGGTGTTGTACCGTGGTGAGAACGCCGTTTAAACGTTCCTTCAGAGCCTTCAGTAAGGGGTGGAGATTACAGAGGAGCTGAGAAAACACCAAGTGCTCATAAAGATGGACAACGCGGCCTTGAAGGACTTTAACTGTGTTAAAACTGCTGCATTTGTGATAAGATGATGGGCATTGAAGGGCAAAAAGATCCTCTCCCACATCATCGGGGTGTGGAGGGGCGCAATTCACAAGACATGCAACATAGAGTTGTAGATTAAGGCAGGAAAAACGATGGTTCCCTTAAATATGTACAATCTGAGTGGGAAAGACACCTACTTTATCATGCGGACCATCTTATCGGCCTCGGAGGATCCGGTTAGTGCCATACCGAATGCCATTGAGAAGTATATGTCTTTTTCAGTGGGACAGCCTGGTGCACATCGCTGGGGGGTTGTAACATTAAACTGACAGCATGATGTTGCGAGGCGCCGCGAGATATTTTGATATATGGTCTGCTTTTTGAGCAGCCAAGAAGTTCACCCAACCAAAACGAGGTTACAACAATTATGTAGATGACGCGACGCAACAAGCCCCGAATAACGACGACAGGGTTCTCAACCGGCAACCTAATCAACAAGATCGCGTCATTGTCAGTCCCAACCGACAAAAATGAAACGAATATAATGATTACAGAGATCAGCATAACCGCATTTACCATAGACTTTTGAGAACTTTGTTTAAATAGCACGTTGATGGTATTATTGGAAAATTCGAAAACAAGATCTCATCACCAGCTCACCAAACATGGGTGGCAGCAACATCGGTTTGTTGGCAGCCCAAGCCGGAATAATATTCATGAATGACTGATTCTCATGTCTTGTGACACCATGACTGCCAAATTAAAAATGGGCCTCGTCAAGATAGTCTCCTTATCAGACCTACCGAGCTCCAAATGCAGCAGCAAAGACTACGTAGATGCTGCTATAATACATTTACGCGTTCTTCGCCAAAGCGTTAAAGCTTTGTTAGCAAACCGGAGACATCATGACTGGAGTCCTCATTATGGGTGCCACAACCAAGACCCTGTCTTTAACGTACCTCACTGATCCTCAAGGCGCTGCTATAAAACAATACGAAGACAATATGCTACGGCAAACCCCATATACCAATGAAGGCCGACAACACCATGACCTCCGCCATCGACATCAGTTGCAACAAAATAAAATCGCTCGCAACCTCTACCGAGCGCAGACGCGGCGACAAAACATTAGGTAGATACTTTTAACCCGAGTACATACCGTACTGCAGATGACGTCCTACTCATAGCCATCCAAAGGGTTCTCAAGACTGGCAATAGCATTGCAGATGCCCTAAACAATGGCGGCAACAAGATCGTGTCTTTGGATAACCTAACCGAGCCCCAGGGACCGGCCACATAATAATATACAGACGGTGCAGTGCGGCAAGCTCCAACTGCCAATGCCAGCGTTCTTAAGGCTGATGACAGCAGAACAGGCACCCGAATATGGGCTCCAAAAAGATGTTGTCGTTGGCAGACCCAGTCGCCCAAGACGCGGCCACTAAATGTATGCAGGCAACCAGCGCAGCTAGCTATAGACCGGACAGCTTGTTTCCTGCAAAACAGGTGGTATTATGAATGGGCCATTTATCATAGGCGATTGTAACCCAAACTTTATCCCACCCCATTAATAATCAAGATGATGCTTTAAATCGCCATAGCGCTTGAACGGTTCTTAAAACAGTAGACACCATGACTCGTGCTCTAAACATGGGTGGCAACAAAATCGTTCGCATTTGTAGCCCCTACTGAGGACCAAGACGTGGTTACAAATATTACGTACAGGACGCCGCAAAATACAAACACTGGGTTAATAGCAACGTTGAAATTATTCCAACAACACTTAAAGCGGATAACCAGTGTGCTGTCCTCGGTTGGGTTACAACCCTAGAATTCTTAATGTATTTTGCCGCACGAAAAATCAAGAATGGAAACTCTACAAACAAAGCCAATCTCTACATACAATTACCTAATGCGGCTCGAATATGTGAATTTGTTCCGCTTGGTCGAAAAGACGTCACAAATAGGATTATGGAATTTAATATGACTAGGCTTAAAATGGACGAATCAAACTTCACAAATTATTTTTGTATCGGTAACTACCAAACTCTCATGCAGACAGCCAGAAAATTAACGTTGCCAGCTATATTCATTGGATGAAATTACGGAGATAGTTGGTAATTAATAATGCATTTATATAGATTTGTTTAGCCTCTCGGGTAGCCCGAGGGCTGGAGACTCAGGAGACCACTCTAGCTTTGCTACAAAGGTCGTTTGCACGGCTTATAATCACGTCATCAACGCATACCCTAATGTTTGTTTGTAGTGTTTGTAGTGTTGCAGTGTAGTGTTTGTCGATACTACTGAGGCCATCAAATCCTCGGGCGTGGACTTCTTTTCTCTAGTTACCAAACTGGCCGAGGTAGTTGCTGGTAACATTATTGTTTTTACCTTCGATATGTGCATTACGCAATGCTAGCGAGCCAGTAGACCGCTTCAGAAGAACTTAAAAAGCTCCAATATGATGAAAAGCGTGCTAATGATGGACAAATAACCCGATCAAAAGCTTACAAGATCCCACTGACCCGCATTGTGCTGCTGCGCTAAACACTGTCACTAGCAGGGTACCACCCACTCTGGCGTATGTTGAGACCATGCCGTACGTTCTGATGCCTCATTGATGGACCAGACTCTTTCCAATAGCTTACACATTTGATTCATGCGAAAACCATCGTTATATCTACAGCGAATTCTTGAAATCGTGGTTGCGTACCCATTTGCCACTGCATCATCGGTTAGCGGGTCCACCGCTCCAAACGAGTCTGGTCCTTTCCGCTGGGTAGCAATTATGCACGTTTGTGGATTTACCTTCCCCAATACCATTGTCATTACTTTAACCAGGTATTTACTTAATTATCCTTCACGGGCGGCATGACAATTGTCCGTGGACGTCGCGTTCCATTTGTGTAAATGGCTCTTCCATTTCAAAGAGCGACAATGACAACCAGCCTAATTGTGCCTTACACGAAAGCTTTATAACCAGCATTGTGTTAAGGTTCAGCCACGTGGAAACGCCTGAAATCAGGCGTGAAGGCCTCAACTTTGGCGTGTTTTACACAGTAGCCACATTAACCACTTTTTGCTTTGAATGTTTCAACCGTTTTATATGCTATGGCGGAGCAAACTGCCGACCAAACTGTTCATACACAGATTGCAAAATAAGCTCCAGATCTTGACTTAGAATGCAAACTGCTGGTGAACGAGTACCTGCGTTAGTTCTGTGTTACCAAGCCGCGGTTTACATTACTGTAGAATAAGGTCACACGACAGATATATATTGAGGACTAGCACCTTCCAAACACCCCAGACCAATCCGCGACCACCTAGGTTTAGTCGTGAATGCCTAGACAACCGCCTGAAAGATTAGATCGAGATTGTTATTACAACACCGTTGTCTCCGTTACCATTGGCCAAAAGAATAGACGGTACCGTTCCTTATTATCCAAGGAGCATGTCGATGGTCTCAGCAAAGACCGCATCAATGCTGGGGCATTAATTGTAAGGGAAACCGATATTTACTTCAACCTTATATCTCTTGTATATGTGCACAAAAGTGAGTTAAGATGCCTGTCCGCGAGGTATCAATAAATCCTGAAGTAACCGATCAAATGAAATTTAATATTATTCTTTTGATTGAAGAACTATGAGATGCCCTATCTCGAGACACGCCGAGATAACGGCAATAACTGCCAAGCTTACCATCAAAACCTCCGCCTCGGAATAATTTCGGAAATCCAAGAAAAACTAAAAGCTGATACTAAGGTTCACCGCGGTCTTTTCAAAACGTACAAGCGCTCTGTTAATACCGTCGATGGGGTTGACATTGCCACTCAAGTTATGTCTGTGGTTGCGGGCGCTGCCGGGTTAGTTGTTTTATATTTTTTAACAACGATTGTTGGTGGGTCAATTGCGATCATCCTCTGGAGTGCAGTTTTGTGCTTCATTGCGCTGTTGATAGTTGGAGATTATAGTAGCCGTTGCCTAATACTCAATGCCCAAAAGCATGATTAAATACACGTGCTTGCCGAAACAAAGCTAAATACCATTATAAATTATGTTTCAAAGGCTTTTATAGACAATTTTGTATCAGATTCGACCTTACTCTCAGCATCAATGAAAGGGACCAGCAAGACATAATGAAAAAGGAGATACGTAAGGACTTAAATCTAGCTTACATGAGTAACCCGGCGGTAGAATTGAGGAAAAACTGATTTTCAGTCCTAATAGAACAGCTTCAGTAAAAATAACAGTGTTGCGGTGGTACCAATATCCTTATCTACAATAAAACTAACGCGCCTGGGTGGCATGGAAAGTATTTTTGCCATTTGCGCTTTCGTCTGCGCTGAAGGTGTTATGTGCGCCCTATGCTTTTCTCCTCCTTCGCTAAATGCCCCATTTTTACTACTACTCAGATTGTCCAGTAAATTTAGTAATCACAAATAAGGCACACAAAACAGAGATAAAGCCAAAACGGGTAAAATCGTTAAAATAAACTAAACATTTTAATGTAAACATATCTTCGCGAGCCAACGTTCCGATATGTTAACCCTATCAACGCCTTGGCGGATCATGCAGATATTTCAGTGATTCGTCCAAACAAAATCTATTGATTTTCATGAGCTGCCTCCCTAAATAAGTAATGTCAACTAACCAATAAATAGCGTGTAACAGCGGTACATTGTCTATCAGCCGAAACTGGTGGAGGCAATTTACTACGTACCAGAGAAAATTCATTACAAGTGTATTTGCTTATTTATGAGTCTATTTAACTTATGTGCTCCCTTTTTTCGATCATGAACGAACAGTGTTCAAATTTGAACAACTTAATTTTGATTGGATGATGTGGCTTGCCAATGGAATTCTCAGACCCGAAGCACAAAAATATCTGATCGATCCGCCAAGGTGTAGATAGTGTTAACATATCGGAACCTTGGCTAGCAAAGATGATGTAAACAGCACTCTTTCAAAAAAGTCTAAGACCATCTTAGCAGGGAGCATATCACAGGCAAACGTACTGCCTTTATTAATCGGTTTTTATGATAAGCACTAGAGCACGTCAAAGCCGGTACGTGGCATTAAATCAAACGAAAGATCGATAAAGAGTGATATCAATGAAACTCCATTTATTTTTAAAATAGTAATTTCCTTTACCTGACGGTTCCGAGAAGCTGATGATACTGGAAAGTTCTTCGAAGGCATTATTATCCTTTGTCGTGAAATTGTCATACATTATTCTATCAGTAACTTTAGGCGTCCTTGGGGGTGGTGTGACCTCATCTGGAGGCCTGGGCATGTGCAATCTACTCAAAATATCGTTTTTGATAATTGTAATCCGTTTGATCTCCTCAATGGAAGGTATTCCTAAATTCCGACAATTGATACAGTTCAGTCTGTATAGGTCCCCTAACGACTGCATTCCAAATTGTTGCGATCTTATAAATAGACTCTGCGAGAAAACTACTGTCCAGAATAGTTGGAATGGCCGCCAAACTGTTAGTTCCATGCTGGGTTCAAATTACTTCTGAAATAAATGATTCTTTATTTAGTTTCGTAAAATTAAGCATGTTTTCGTTGCCAAATTATGTTATTATAGCAAATTGATAGGAAACAAGTTCAAAAAGTCAAGAATACGATTGTCTGCACAGTCTTTTCAGAATACAGATGCACGTCGATTATCAAAACTCGCCTAAGCGCATTGCAAAGGGTGGGATAAACGACATTGCATATGATCAGTTGTTATTTTGTGTGCATTACATCTGTATTGTAACAAGAACTTAGTTCGATAATATCGATAATCGGATGTTCGTATAATAGGTTCTATAAATACCTCAGCGCTATGCATTTGATGTGAACAGGATGAATTTTGTTATATTTCATGTTGGAAGAAGAAATAATGACTGGAATGAATGTATGTATGCATGAATGTGTAACTAACCAATGGATGGATAGATCGGTGGAGGGAGGGGTAGACTAACGAACTGCTTGGCTAATGCACTGATATATGTCTGTATGCATATATGCATGTATGCATGTCTGCCTTTATGTATATCTATATTGTGTGTTTAAATTGTGTCCAGGATTGTACATTGTAAGGGTCTTTTGTAAAGAACATATTACATAGCTAACTTTTGTCCATGATTGTAGATTATACTTTAAGATATTGATCATTTGTAAACACCATGTTTACTTGGGTATGAGTTCAGGACGTTGGATTAAGTTGTTTATTGATCTCTGATTTCCATGTCCAGCCTTATTTGCAAAATTTAGAATGTTCTAGAAGCAAACATTTAACCCACATCCCGGTTATTTTATTATATCTTAAGTTTTTATATAAGTTTGATGTAAACAAAATTATTGCATTCCTATTTTAATGTCAGTCTTTTTGAATTTAAAGTTATCTTTAAAGTTGTGTTCAGATATATTGATATGCGTCTGAGTTTGTATTTTTTTCGTTTGAGTTGGGTGTGAATTTTGTGTCTTCCAGTCCTTATCATATTTGTATCTTGACTCTTGGATTAAACATATCATATCTATTCCAGTTTCTCTTCTGACAAGAAATTAATTAAAAAGCAATTTCTTGCCCTGACGCTCATATTGTTCTTGCCAAAAAATTTAAATTATTTTCCAAGTTCACGTTTTCATTATAAACGATTTCAACTGGTGAACAGCGACCCAGCTTCCTAGTAATAATTGCTTGGCAAGAGAAATCGGAATGGTTGGTGATACCGACAAACTGGTATATTATGGTACCGTGTCTTGGTGGGCAATTTTGGATATTTAATGTCTGTATAATGTAAAAAAAAAAGAAAGGAAAATAGCTTCCGCCCTACCAAACTGACTATTCTTTTTAGTGTATCATTTTTGCACTTTCTTTTAGTATATCTTCTTTTCAGTTCCTTTTCTTACATATATTGGCTTCCTTTATATTTTTCTTTCTTGTTGTCTTTGTTTTCCATTTTCTTTCTTTTGTTTCTTTAGCCCATGATGTGTGACTCATTACATAAAATTACGGTCGATGTATAATGTTTATTTTAGGCAGTCATTTACCTTGTAAGTGTGTGTGTGTGGGGGGGCACTTTCTTTAATGCCTACACGTGACTGCCTCGGACAAGTCTGACTGTACAATCAATATTCATAATTTTACCATTGACGTCATCGTTGATTTTGACCAAACATACGTTAGCATTGGCTCATTTTGAAGAGCTTGTTAACTCGATAGTGACCGTTATAACTCCTGCAGCTCTCAAAATAAATATAATAAAATAAATATAATCTGATTAAAATCATATCTCCAATATCTTACGTGAAAATCTGAGACCGACCGGTTAAGGGTCGTATTCTGGTGACTTATGTTATTACCATAATAGTTAATAATTTTATCAGCCAATCAGATGAAGTCTTATACCTTCGCGTTTTGGAGACTGAATAGTACGGCCGAAGAACATCAACTTATGCCGAACGATTTGATTCACTTTCAAATTTCTGAAAGCTGCATTTCCATTGGCTAATTCAAGAGTCACCTGAGCATGACCCATAAGAGGTCGCTGTCAGATCTTCACGTAGGACTGTGGAGATCTGGTGTTAATTGGGTTGAATTTAATCAGGAAATAGAGATGCCTTCTTTAGAAATTAGTGTTATGAAAGGCATATTAGCTTATTTTCCGATTTTCTGAGCATTGTTTGAAATGATTACTAAATTATTGATTTTGGAGAATTGAACACAGAAATATGTCACATAAAAACGCAGTATTATTTATTCTTAGCTTTTATCATATCATGGACAGCGATAAATGAAGATTGATTGATAAATATTTTGGGAAAGCAGACCAAGCAATCTATTAAAAAAAAAAAAACAAAAAAAAAAAAAACAGCTGTAGATATTTTACTTATTTAAAGTTAAACAATACATTCATACTACATACACGCGCGTGCATACCTATGTACCTATCTAACTACCTACATAAATATATACAACTATACGTAAATACCAGAGCGAATTTCGTCTGCCTTCGAAATCACTTTATATTCTTTGACTATTCCAATGCAGCGAATGATGCACATAATTCATGGACGGGAAAACAACATTCTTTTAGCGTTTTTTATGAAGAAGTTCTCAAGGGCTTACCTTCACATAGGAAACACAATATTAAATATGCTTGTTTTCTGTGGATTTTTAAAAAATTTCAAAGTAGCTTTAACAATTTTAGTCATATATTGCCATAATGTCTGCAGTGTGGCAGTTTATTGTGATGTCTAGCGCTGGGGCATCATGCCGCAGACATGTAGCATTATGTACCACCCAGTCACGTTATCCTGACACCAGGCCGACCAGTCCTAACACTAACATCTTAATGCTGAGTGCCAAGCGAGGCAGCTGCTAGTACCATTTTGGTACGTCTTTGGTATAACTCGGCCGGGGTTCGAACCCGCGACCTCCGCATCCGTGGTGGACACGCTAACCACTTAGGTCACAAGAAATGCGGAGCGGTATATTAAATATTTGGTTAGCCAGAACATGCTTCTTCACTTCCAGACAGCTATCGTTTAATCTTAAACAAATATTTCTCCAGATTGCTTTTCTGAACCAACTACGCTAACCGTCATCATTGTTTCTACTTAAGTTTACATCCCGTGCCTAATACTAGATTGTTTATTTCCGATCTCGCGTGATGGCATATAAAGATTAATTACTATTAATTTTTGTGATCTCATGCTTTTCACGCTCTAGTGATTTTGTTAAAAATTTAACTCAATTTCCGGATACTGTTTTATGCACAGCAAATGAACCTCATGGGTGTGTTCACCATGGATGATATTACGACTGTTAAAAGTAGATCACACTGTCCTTCCTATCACTTTCTAAAGAGTACGCTTAATTTTTGCATTTGGCTCAGTTTATATTACAGAAAGGGAGAGAGGGAATAACGGAAACCAGTATTTCATACGAAAATAAACACTCTGCCAGTTAATAAACGGTACCTTTTTTTTTAACAAAGATTGTACTAGTATACGAAAAACAGACCACATGACCATAAATACTGAACATTCCGAATATGCCATATTAATATATGCAGGCGTCTTGCGTTGTTTTCTGCACAAAAGGAGAGGAACATTTAAGATATTCTAAAAAGGATCCGAATATCTGGCTCGATTAGGACCAATTCCTGTTTTCAAGTTTAGTCTGGCAAGTCAGTGATTGAAAACTTGGCAATCAGGCATCAGGACTACGACTTGAGTGTGAGACAGTGAGTGTTGGATTCTGTTTGTTTATTTTTACTTTGGGGCTGACCATGGAATAGAACCTTTAAAAATATCTCCCGTAAGACTCATGTAAGAGTGATCTTTCGTGCTGAGAGCAAATCGAGAACGAGGCTAACGGTGTACAGCCTCGGGCTAAAAGCAGTGCAACGCAAAAGAATACGGTGACGCGTTATAGGTTGTTTAATATAGTTTAATGTATTAAACTTGAATTGATCACCCATTTACTTCCCCGAGTTAAATTTTTATTGTTTAATTTTATAAAACGTGTTGATCGAGCAAGTTGTGTGTACACCAAGCGCGATGCTAACCTCACAAATCATTGTATTATATCAGACTTATTGGTTGTACCTATTTACTTATTTATTCCAAGTGATATTTTGTTTCAGTTAATGATCCAAGTGATAGTTTTTAAATTAATGATACGTAATTTATACAGAAACCATCGATTTACGCCAATATTATTCCGTAACTGAATACCTTTTTTAAGACAGCAAATCGATGGTGTGCCCACACTTGGGTCAGTCACACCAAAGACGACGATCGTTCTCTGTTATAGTCATTTTCGTGAGACAATCGCTTTTAATATCACAATAAGATTAAAAGACCATGGTCATGTATTTATTAATTGGTACATTTTACCTAATCACTCACGAAGTAAATAAAGTCCTCTTTTTATCGTCAAATCAGCGGACTTTAGGCAACAATTGAGTTTAGGTAGCACTTAGGTTTCTTTCATTAGCCTCTTCACATGGCTCCAGAATACCTAGACGCATCTTCGTTAGTTAAGGGTTCTTGAATGTTATATAATATTATAGATATTGTAGAGTCTCAGAGCGGGTCATAGCAGAGATCTGAGGACCTTTTGTCACTCGGGATGTTTTTCTTTTTTTCTAAAATAAACAACCAGTTTATTGTTTTGTCAACATTATGCCTGTGTCCAGCACCTATTGTTTTAGCATCCGTTGTTCTTACTGTCCAAATATTTTGATCTTTCAAAACAAAAATCGTGTCCATTTTTAGTTAAATCCAGTGCCCTTAATTCATATGACCATGACCTTCAATAACAGCTGGTGAAGCATATCGTGGCAGCCAGGAACGGCCTTATCAAAGGCAGGGCCCGATTTGGATCATTTTGCCCACCCACCCTCGGATTTACGCGCGGGGACCCCTGTGAGCACGGCATTTGGAATAAACTTTAAAACAAGTTTTATATAATATTGAACTTAAAATTTTCTTCCATCGCTTTAAAATTACTTTCTGTCTATAAATATTTTTAAAAACTGCTAACGCGCGGGGCCCCTGTGAGTGCGGGGCCCGATTGGGCCAAATCGGTCCAATCGGCCTAAGGCCGGCCCTGGTGGCAGCGGTAATTCATGAGTGCCTTTGGCTACATATCGAGGTGAGTTCTGGACTGCAGAAAGGACTGTGTGCTTATATTTTTTGAACTTTTAATCTGATATTTTATCTGGGGTTGCAAATTTGATCTGAAGTGACCAGGATAGGGTGGGGTGGGACAGGGTTTGTCGTTACTATTATTATGTTGTAAGGGTTTGATATCACCATAGTGTCACATCAAGTGCACTGGACACTGGTTGGGAACTGAAAATAGTCCTCCCAAGTTACTGATATGTACAAAATTCCAGATCCGCATCTAGTGATAATTTATATCCACTCATATGGGAGAAAATTCAGTCTATTCATAAAAATTTGAATTATAAAGTCTTATTTTCAAATACTGTAAGTTGTGTATTTTATGAACTTTAACTAGCTGATTTATTTTGATGATGCAAGTCACACTCGCCTTAGTTGCTGGCGTTGGAGATGCGATCAAAAGATAAAGATCCAGCTGTTACATGGTACTGATCCTGTTACATTGTACTGATCCTGTTACATGGTACTGATCCTGTTACATAAAATGATTTTATTTATTCATTCACTTTTAAAAGCTTCCTCTCAATTTAGAGAAGAAAAAATGGCTGTTTAGCTATGAATCACAAGGATTGTTTCATATATAAGAGAGATAATGCAAAACCCAGCGTTAACTTGAGCCGCGGTGATTGAAAATCTCGTTTTTTCGAAAACTCTGAGCCTAAAATAAATTGAAGATTTTCTCCGAGCTGACCGGAAGTGCTCCTGATTGTTTTACAAACCAAGTGTCACGTTTGCTAAGCCCCAGCTATAAAGTCATGTATAAGCTGTAATCTACCTGTCTTGGGAATATTACGGCTGCCTTGTGTTTGATCTCTAAAGATTGCCGCAGGGTTAGTGTTGAACTCTTACGCAAGGTTACCATGACCAGCCAGAGACCGGAAACTTGAGTCAGCAAAGGCGTCTGGTCATATAACAAAGGCTTGCCGTTATCACACCTATATGTTAAAGGTTAGTTCAAAAATCAAAAGGAAATTCCACGGGGTGAACGAGGTGTGTTCTTATCCGTCCCCACGTTGACAGACAGCGAGAGGGACATTGTCCGCTAAGTTTGATTGGATCGGTCCACAACGATAGCCAATCAAAATTGAGGTAGAGGGCGGCAGAACATAGAGGTAGATTCTAAGGAAAGACAAAGCTTCAAAAAGGTCAGTAAGTTATTTGCTCAAGTTTTGCAGAATATTACGACATTATAATTGTAATTATTTGTAGTATGTACACTTAATTACTAGGATCGTTTAGCATGTAGAATTACCTTTGTAGTTTTTCATTTACATGCGTATTTGAGAAATGGGCTTGAGTCTTACGTAGAGAATTATTAGATGCGAGGCGGAATTATGTAGATTGTTAGCTTGTGGTCATAATTAATTTTGTAAATCGCTGTTAGGTTACTTCGTAGTAAACCAATGCATTTAGTAATGCGTTATGTTAGAATTTACACATGCTTGAATTTGGAATTTGGAAACATGGTTGAAGTATGTTAGATTAGTTACTATGGACGTATGCATATATCAGAGCATGGATATTTGAATATTTGCGTACTTTGTATGAGTTGTAAGGTAAAGAAATGAGTTTGATTACTGTGATATTGTTTAGTATAACGGAATTATGAATATGTACTGATGTGACGGAATTTATTGATGTATATATAAGAAGTAATTGATACCGTGCTGTATTATGACGTTTGTTTTACCATACAAGAACGTTTGGGTATCTCGATGTAAACCAATGCATGACCGAAGAAATTTAATACCCGTTATCTGATGATAGGCTGTGTGTAGTGTGAGATGAAAGGGCTAAGGAAAAAGATTGTACCGTCCTTGTGTTTTCACAGGAAGTTTTTAGGGGACAGAGAACTTACGGTTCCATTGTGTCCCAAGTCTTCAAGAGTTGGAGACGGAATTGAGACTGTAGCCGAGACAGTCGAAGTGGGTAGGGGTGTAGTCGTGGGGGAGAAAGTGGAGGAGGAGGAGGAGCCTAGAGAAAGTCGAGGAGGAGGAGGAGGAGGAGGCGAAGGAATTTGGAGAAAGGTCGGGGCGGAAGAGGAGAAAGAATTGGGAGAAATAGGAGAGAGAAAAGATATAGCAGATGAGTAGAAATACAAGGACAGGTGGAAATCAATCTCACACTGCTAATCAAGTGATGCAATAGGCTTATTAAAGGGTCGAGCGGAAGGAGTGTAATTGGAAATTTGAGTCATTTGATTATTGAATTGTTATTAAATTGTTATTCATTGAATTTCAACCCTTTTGTATATTTAACCACCTAACCGTCGGCATTGCTGACTGGGGGGCTAGGAGCTTTACATTTATCTTTCACTAAAGTTAACTTCCAACAAAATAGAGCCTGGGTGGGACTTCTATAATAGTTTAAATAAAATACTTGGAACACCCGACCCAACCATTTAGTTCGTCACACCAAGGTTTATAACAGAAAGAAGACATTTTCACATATCGAGCTATCGAGTTAACCCTTATATCCTGGTTGATCCCGCTGTGAATAAATACAAGGAACGAAGAAATATAGCAAATAATGTGTGATGGTGAATTATCACAGTAATGAATAAGGTCACGCACAGTTCAGCAATAAATTATTCAGGCGAGGAATGTGAGATAAATAATATATACATACTTTTAAAATTATTTAACTCCCAAATGCATATCCATGTATCATTTCATAATTATTGACATTTGTAAAGTGACTTCCTTAATACAAAACTCTTTTACTTTCATATAAAAATGAGAATGATACAGTCGAAAAAGAAAGAAACAACCACCCACACCAAAAAAAAAAAAACCACCTAAAAAACAAACTAGATAAAATGTTCTCAATAATGAAGATTAAGACAGAAGAGAGAAGGAAGAGATTGCATGCATATAAGGAGAAATGTAATACTGTGATATTTACCTCAAGTGTATCTGGTTCTTATAATACGTATCACGCAAATACCTCTTCCAGTGTTAGCGCTATTTAACTCACTGTTGTAGGAATGTTCTGCCACATAATGCGAATGTTATATTACTCCACTTTGTGTAATGACTACGCGTGTCCCTCTTACTGAATCACCTTCTTAACTAGCTGACTGCTACCGATGTTGTAATCAGTCCCACAGCATTGCTGATATTAATATTAGCGCTAATACGCGCGATCTCTTACGGGAGTTACTGAGAGTTTGCTATTACGTACGACGACTCAACTATGTTATGTGAATCCTCTCTGTCTTTCCTTTCTACAGGATAGAGCAAATTTTCCGACAGATGAAGATATTCTGTTTGCAAGAATTTCGTCATTCATCATGGTAATAATTCTCAAAACATTAATCTTTGAATTTCTCGAAATTAATATTTAAGGTTTGTTAACGGGTTCTTTATGATCATATATGGATTTGGTCTAGAAATAAACATGTTACTCTAGAAAGATTTTGGTCATGATCACAGGCTTTGGTAAAAAAGCATGAACCACGATTCCTCAAATAGAAAGTATCTTGGAAAGAATAAATAGATCAAGATTGCGGTTTCTGATTTGGTGAATGTCAGCGATGACGTAATATTAAAAATTATGGACATTTGGCACATCTTCATTTTTATTGTTGACGTCATACCTGGTTTTTTTCTCGCATGCAGTTTATAAAATTTGTTTAATATTGCAACTATGAACCATTCTATATTTACGTGTCGGGTGATCCGAACAATACCACTCGTTAGGAATTATTAGGATGTGATGTAACATCTAATTACCTCACACCAGAAAAATGCCTGCGTAAATAACGCTTTAACCCAACGGACAAACTGAAAGAAAGTAAACCTGAGAGAGTTACACTAATTCATATTTTCACATATGTGGAGAAATTATTTTATAAATGTAAAAAATAATTTACATGTGCAAAAAGAGGCTTATTTTACATTCTTTTCAACATATGTAAAATTCTTGTTCACAGATTTGAAATTCTTCTACAATAATTAATTTATTTCACATAGG
>JAECUM010049942.1:0-27442 GCA_016617855.1 Megalonaias nervosa | reverse complement strand
AATGCAACTAATATTGTAGATGCTTTAGGATCATTCAGCGTAATGTGCATCGTGTACTTGATCACATGTACCACTTAACATTTTTTGCTTGCATCGTCTGTAACAGACGACTGTCCACGCGGAGGGGTTGGTTTGAATGAGTTTACTCTACAGAGGAGCGAGGTCCTTCGTAAACTTGCCACCAAGGGAAAGGTTAACCATGTCAAATTTTATTTTAATATTGTATTCCGTTCTTTTTTTTTAGGACGCGGGACAGTTGCAACTTGATGGTGGTGGTGTTAATGTTTGTTGTAGTAGTTGTATCTGTTGGTTTTTTGTTGGGGGTGGTGGTGTTGGTTGTCTTTTTGTTGTCCATTTTAATTTTTAAATTGCAATGTAAAATTTAAACACGTACTGTTACATTTTTAAATTAAAATGCATACACTTTGTAAGGGTACCGAAGGTTAAAAAATAAGATATCGTATCTTTATATCATTGTTTGAATTTTGTTTCTTTGGCAACTAGAGGAAAAAGGATATAGAAATAAAATCACAGTGCCGGGTGTTTTGTTTAAGACCAAAGTCATATATGATTGCTGTTTTACTTTTACTCCGGAGAAATAACTTCCAATGTGAACTTTATTAATGTGATATGTGTTGCTTATTAGATTGAATATATATATATATATATATATATATATATATATATATATATATATATATATATATATATATATATATATATATATATAAAGTTCCACAATAGAATGAATATAATTACTGATCATATTGATATTGTTTATTATTATTATTACATAGAGTCTAAATCTGTACAGATGCCAGAAGAGAACGAATGATGTCAGGGAGGAATTAATCCCAATTCCTCAAGAATACCTTAATTTGGATAGGAACCCTGATGGACAATATTGGGAACCGACTGCATAGTTCATGGGACTGAACAAGCGTGTGACCTAAGTCTGGTTTCAGAATTTACAGGCAAAACAGGAGAAATAACAAATAGCTTTGAAGGTATGCTTATCTACCGAAGAATGTAATGATCTTATTCTTCTATTATAGGGGAGTTTTAAGAAACTTTGCTGATATTTCAAGGACCCTTCACAAGCTCGCAGAAGTTGAAATACAATTTGATTCGTCTGAACAATGCCCTGGACCTTTTGATGAGTTGAAGTGTGCTTCAACTATCACTCCAATGCTTAGATAACCCGCACCTGGGGATTTGTTCATTCTCGATACAGATGCTGGTAATGAGAGAGCGAAAATAATTCTTCCACAAGGTCAGAACAGTGAAGAGGATGGGATTTGTTATTATAATGAAATATTCTCAAAAGCAGAAGTGGCTAAGTGGTCTTCCTCCACCATTTATATTGGCCGCCATGTATAACCTATCGTGTGCTGAAAAATGGCGTTTAACCCTACAACAAAAACAACAACAACAACATCAAAAGCAGAACGAAGATGCTGTATCGCTCGAAGGAATCTTTTCGCACTTGTTTCATCAATCATATACTTTGATCATGACCTATACACAGAGAGCCCCGAGTGGCCAATTGGTCTAAAGCTTTCACCATTTCGGATCACTGCCGTCTCACCTCTGTCTGCGTAGGTTCGAGCCTCGGGCTCGGCCAATGTGGGTACGTGAGAGAGCTTGCCAGTAGCTTCTCGTGGGTCGGTGATTCTTTCGGAGTTTTTCCGGTTTCTTCCTCCACCATTTATCCTAGCCGCCATGTATAGCCTATCTTGTGCTGAAAAAGGGCATTAAACCCTGCAACAACAACCACAACAACAACCTATACATAGAAGCTGCCGGAACATTTATGAAGAGGGGAGGTCCCACATACCTCAAGAGGGGGTTATCCTCGGGTGATGGGGCTAAGCTATGCTATATTTTTGCTAATGGGTGACAATTTTGTTATAAGGTGTTAAAACACACCTAACTTAAATCCATTAAGTGACTTTGTTTCATTTCTTTGACAATAAATGTGCAAGGTATCTGCATTCTTAATTGTTGTTCAGCTGTTAATTAATCTGTTTCTTATCACTTCCATCAAAATGACTTTGCAGATTGAAAATGTACATATAATGATCACACACAGACACACACATCTGTATTGTATCCAATTTGTTAACTGTTTAATATGTTAGCCCACATGCTTTGAAAATCTATCACAGTGGTAAGAAATCTTAGGAAATGAAATGAAATATATACCGCGTTAATATTATTGTCTTTTTTTTTCTTAGATATTCTGAGAGTTGCTTCCTCCAGTAAACGACTTCCAGAGGTCCGTGGTTACTCTATTCATTAGAGTAGTGTGAAGTTAGATTTGAAAGCTAATTCCCTTCCATAATCACTAATTTATAAAGGCAAGTATAGCTCGTTTTAATTGATTCGGGATCTGGTTTTCATGATATATATCGAAAACACGATATTTTTATCTCAGTGGCAATAACATTCTGCAAAGTCTAAAATGTAGTAAAGGTCAGCATGCCAGTTATTTCTGTAACACCTCTTTCTTTGCTTTGTTCTGTTAGCTGCACACCATCCGATATTGAATTCGCCCTAGCTTCATTCTTGACAGATGCTGTTTCCATCTCTGTCATTCTGGGGGAAAAATGTTATCCTTTGTTTCAACATGACACACTGCTGCTAGACATTTCCCTTATGGCTGTTCGATGAATTGTCTGGACTCGGATCACAATTATTTTCTTATATAGTCTTTACATATGTATCTCAGGACTGAGTTTTCCATTGTATCCAAATCCTAATGTAGCTCAGGACGGACCTTTCCATTGTGTCCAAATCCTAATGTGTCTCAGGACTGAACTTTCCATTGTGTCCGAATCCTAATAAATCATATGGTAACTGAATGTGACTTCAAAAACGACATTTTTGTCATAGGTTATCGGCATTTTTTTGTTGAAAGGCGTGATTGTAAACAAAGCAATGTGTAATGGGTCAAATATTTCACTTCCGGATCAGCATCAATGCTTCATTCCTCACAGCACGGTCGCCAAAATATATAGATAACTATACCATAATGATCATAACCAAAAGAATCAATAATTATGTTTAATCGACAAAATTAATGCCTGAATCTTACTATAGTATCATCGTCAAGGTAAGAAAGGAAATATGCTTTAAAATTAAAATCGGACTACATTCGCGGGTACTGAACCGGAAGGAATAATGGTGACCTGAGTCCTATCAGACCAACTTATTTATAGACATTTTTATTGAAACTTTTGTATTTGTTTGCCACATCTATTTCAACTTTACTCACTAACTCTTTTTGAAATTCGTAGCAAACAATGTGTGAGACAACTGTAAGAAAGTGTAGTGTTGGTATTGCAGAGGATGAAAGTTTTAGGCCAAGTGCTTTTGAGACATCAAAACTGAATTCGTTACATCTTCCTTAATTATAGGACGTTTGCAGTACAGTAAATCCTTAATTGTAATAAGTTAATAAAATAGTCTGGTTGTTTCATCTCCAGATAAATGTTTTTAAAAAAGTCCATATTGCTGTAAATAAGAGCATGATATTTTTCAGTATTTGACAGACGGGTATTAAACCAAATTGTGTCAGGCAACCGCCCCAGAACAGTGAATTGCTGGCCCTTAATATAATTGCGATATACCGTGGTAAGTATCGCGGTAGGTTCGGAATTATCGCAGTACAAAATTGTTCATCCTACCCAACTCTAGTATTTAGCTGTCAGTGGATAGCATTTTTCTCTCTGAATTCCTTATTCTGTTCAATTTTTATGTTTCATAATTTGTATACAAATCTGTGATATTTATCCATGTTCTTTATCGTTTCTGTGCATTGCAGTCTCCAACTCCAGCCCACGAAATCTATGATTACTGTCAAAAGCTCATAAAATATATAATTATTGTCGAACGCGTTCAGATGCTGTTATTCATTTACAGAAGTTATTTTAAAGTGAAGCGTTTAGTGATATTGTCTATACACTTGTTCTCTATGTTTTCAAACGGTTTCGCCTGATAGAATAGAATCATTGCCACTATGTCTCCTTCCAGCTCATGAAATGTATGATCAACTGTATATTCATTGTATTACTTTGAATTATTCTTCTTTTTGCTCTGCTAGCTTGATTTATATGTACGATTTCCCCAAGTCATTCGTTTTTTTATTAGCGTAAGTGTTACATAATATTTTATACTCTGTGCTTATTTGTGATATTGTTTTCCAATTTGTCAAATCTTATTTTCCCATTTCCATTTATTTAACAGTGTTATCAACTCTTCCTTCAGTGAATAAGATCTCTCATCTTAAAATGTTTTTATAATTTATTTATAAAACGGGTATTAATTTATTTTGAACTTTTTATATACGTGCCACATTATCCCCTCAGACCCCATAGATTTTCTTGGATGTATGAAGTTTATTGCTTGCTCCCTTTGTGTCTGCTTTAAAATCATCATATTAATGTTTTGAGGTGTCTGTGATTTCTGGAAAATCTATAATAATACAATACTCCTGTATCTTTATTTGACGTATGTTTTGGCTCGTGTGTGTGATTTGGATTTTTAACGTAGCTTTCACAATTTTTTTTCAGTCATATCGCTACGATATCTGCAGTGTGGCAATTTATAGTGATGTCTAGCACTGAGGCAATCTTGCCGCAGACATGTAGCGTTTTGTCACACCCAATCATATTATCCTGACACCAGGCCGACCAGTCCTAACATTAACGTCTTAATGCTGAGCGACTAACGATACAGCACGTTAGTACCTCTTTTTGAAGTCTTTGATATGACTCGGCCGGGGTTCGAACCAGTGTTTTGGTTCTTAGATATAGTTTCATAGAATGTGCATAAATTTTTCAAAGTTTCCTTTCTCTCTGTTGATAATTGTCTTGTCGATTTATCGACTTACTATCTATATGTCTGTCTTTCCCTCTTTAAATTACCTCCCTTCTTTATGATCATATATCTTGCAGAGTTATCTATGATGTTTATAATAGAGTTAACTTAATTTTCTACGTCCCTCCTTTGTTTCATTTAATACATACACAACTTTTTTATACAGCTTCTCTTTGTATTCTCTCATAGTGTCGATCATGCATGCATACACACATGCTGTAATAAATCTTGTGTATGCGCCATTTGAATTTACGGTTCCATTTTATAGGTTTATAAGATTTTAGCAACTAATTGTTTGATTATGGTATGTCGGCGTTGGAGAAATATTCCTCAGCCCGAGTAATCAGCCAGTTTGTAGGGGCAAACGTCATAGTGTGCAATGTTGATGAGATTTCATGATGGCATGGTTTAGTTGCGTAGTTGAGCTCAGGTCAGAGACGGATAGGTGTAGTTCCTATTAAAATCTAAGGTGTAGATTGATTATATATCTCCATGTGAAATAATTCTGATTGGGATCGATATGGAAAAGCAATTGTTCTATTTGTTTTCTGGAGACTCCTTTTATACACAAAGGAGACACAAAGGGAGCAAGCAATAATTCCTTTTATTGTTGCCATGATGGTAATTATAGTGTAAGGCCAAATACGAAGTGAGATTTCTAATCATCGTACGACTAACCTAGGGATGGATTAGGAAAATAGTTTCTTGTATTTGGTGTTTCAAGTTGTGATTCGTATTTTAGGGTATTTGAGTACAGGCATTATGTTACGGAAATTTAACGAGTAGAAACCATTTAGTTGCGAGGTTGCCATGCAAATGTGATTTTGTGATGCAAGTGTAAAATTGGATATTTTGTTGTCATTCATGGATTGGTTAGAAAAAGAAAATATTAATAATCTCGGTGCGTTGGTAGAACTTCCAGTTGTCAACGATCGTCGTCTAGAAGTCCTTGGAAATAAGAGGAAAGCAAGTGACTTAGAGCCTAATCCACGCGGGTGTCAGATTAGCTGGATAAAGAGACCCGTTGACATATTACAATGCATGTACATACATACATACATACATACATACATACATACATACATACATACATTTAATATTATTATAGTAGCTATTATTACGGTATTATTTAGTATTATGACATTATTTAGTAGTATTGCACTATTTAATATCATGACAATATTCAGTATCATTACACTATTTAGTGTTATTGCACTATTTGTTATTATGGTACTATTATTAGCATTATGATACTATTATTAGTATTATTAACCTGATTAGCATCATGACACTATTGAGTATTATGATGCTTTTATTAGCATTATGATAATATTATTAGTATTATTACATTATTTGTTATTATTACACTATTCAGCATTATGATCCTATTATTAGTGTTATGGTACTATTATTATATTATTGCTATATTTGCTTTTATATACAGGTTAACTTTATAACACTATTTAGTCGGGGTTATTATTAGCAATGCTGTTATTTGTACACTTCATAAAGTTTGGTATTAGAATACAACTTTTTAAAGTGGTGCTGATAAATGCGTTTCAGAAAGGTATGATAGATTAATTGATTTGGTCTGTGTATTACATTATCCCTTTACTGATTTATACCACCCATTTGCTTATATCGATAGTCATTCTTGTTTTGCTGGGCGAAGGTATCCAGTGTTTCCGATGTGAATTCACAAGTACTGAACGCTATCTCCTGCGCACTAACGACCAGTTTTGGCATTTGCAATATGTCCTATGTTCTGTTTGTCAGGCGACTCTTGAGACACACAAGTCATGCTTCTTCAAAGGCGACAACATTTACTGCAGATCGCATTATCACAGGGATATATTTTCAACACGAAACAATTAAATTCCTAATATATAAGTGTATGTTGTTTTCTTTCTTTATTCTGGGTAGTGAGCTTTCTATGTATTGATTCTAAAGATCAGTATGGCCTTAAGCTACCATTTATATATAAAGTAGGAAATGTTTGTGAAATCGAGAAGTTATTTATTAACAATACGAGACAAAGAAACAAGGACAAATACAAATCACACAGATGCCATTATTAAAGACTTTTTAGATTTTTCTTTATATTAATGAACACATTATTTATCTATTTCAGAGAATTCGGCACCAGATGTTATAAATGCGACATGCTCATTGAAATTACTGACTGGGTGCATCGTGTAAGTCATCAGGTCTACCATCTGGCTTGCTTCTCTTGTGCGACATACAAGAGGCAACTCTCCACTAGGGATGAATTTACTCTGCTGGGGAGTGAAGTCGTCTGTCAGATATTTTGGAAGGAGGACCCCACGAAGGTGAACCCTGTTAAATTTTATTTTGAATATCGAATGCACTGGCAAAACAGAGAAAACAACTACAGCAAGAGGATTCCAGTCCCAGTGAGTCTGGCCTCGTCTATCTAGAATTAAATTCACAAATGCCGACCCCTAAAATGCCAAGTGAGTACCTCTCTCTCTCTCTCTCTCTCTCTCTCTCTCTCTCTCTCTCTCTCTCTCTCTCTCTCTCCAAATAGAGAAACCTCCAAAATAAATAAGTGATAAATAAATAACCAAGTGTAAGAACAAATATATAGCTCTAACTCGATTATAGCTAAACTGAGAAATAAATCGCGGAAGATGTTTCATTTTTTTCATTCTTTTTGCTAATATTTGATCTCTTTGCTGTCATAAATTCCTAAGTCAGTTATTAATTCAAAATTCGGTTATTAGTACCCGAAGTTAGATGTGTTGGTCATTATTTCGGTCACATTTCTTTCCTGTAATCTTCGCCATGCTCATATGTTTTGAATTTTCAATTAACGAATAAACCAACCTATTAATCTCTCTATCTTTCTGTCCATCTTTCGTCCCCTTCCATTACCAGATGATCTAGATGACCTGGTCTTTTCAATTGATTTTCTTTTGTCGGTGTGTGTTGGGATTTATTTACTTATTTATTTATTTATTTCAGGCCTACGTCAGTGGGGCAGCACATCTGAGTGTCCGGACAGCAATAAATGACATCATGTTCACTTGTGTACATTATTATTTTCATTTTAGATTTTTAAACAACGGAAATATTGTTTTACACATGCATGTTGTCTGTCATATTATTTGCTTTTGTAAGCAGTCAATTTTCCTGGAATTGTATATTTTTTCCACAAAAGTACATTTATCGGTATCAAACAACTTTATCGTACACAATACTAAATTCATTGTTAAAATTCTGTGAATAACACGCAAGCGAAACCATTGTAAATTTGAGGTTTTTGTTATTGTAAACTCTTTAGGCCAAACTTCCATATTCAAATTCAAAGTTTCATTCCATTTCTTTTCATCAGTTGCTTTAACATCCGTTTTCAAAAGTGGTTTGTAGAAGTCTTTACACACTTTTTTATGATAAAAATACAATTTCTAAATGGAAATAGATAATTAGTCTGACAGGTGTCCTTTCATCTAACTGTAACTGTTGACTATATAACTTCCCCTTGAATATCAAATTGACTAGTAATAATTAAATTTTCATTTTTATTTCATTCTGTAGTCATTTTATTCACATAGTTAATATTGTCTACATGGTAAAAGTGTCTTGTAGTCATTGTATTCACATAGCTAATATTGTCTACATGGTAAAAGTGTCTTGTAGTCATTGTATTCACATAGTTAATATTGTCTACATGGAAAAAGTGTCTTGTAGTCGTTGTATGCACATAATTAATATTGTCTACATGGTAAAAGTGTCTTGTAGTCATTGTATTCACATAGTTAATATTGTCTACATGGTAAAAGTGTCTTGTAGTCATTGTATACACATAATTAATATTTTCTAGATGGTCAAAGTGTCTTGTAGTCATTGTATACACATAATTAATATTGTCTACATGGTAAAAGTGTCTTGTAGTCATTGTATACACATAATTAATATTGTCTACATGGTAAAAGTGTCTAGTAGTCATTGTATTCACATAGTTAATATTGTCCACATGGTAAAAGTGTCTTGTAGTCATTGTATACACATAATTAATATTTTCTAGATGGTCAAAGTGTCTTGTAGTCATTGTATACACATAATTAATATTGTCTACATGGTAAAAGTGTCTTGTAGTCATTGTATACACATAATTAATATTTTCTAGATGGTCAAAGTGTCTTGTAGTCATTGTATACACATAGTTAATATTGTCTACATGGTAAACGTGTCTTGTAGTCATTGTATACACATAATTAATATTGTCTACATGGTAAAAGTGTCTTGTAGTCATTGTATTCACATAGTTAATATTGTCCACATGGTAAAAGTGTCTTGTAGTCATTGTATACACATAATTAATATTTTCTAGATGGTCAAAGCGTCTTGTAGTCATTGTATACACATAATTAATATTGTCTACATGGTAAAAGTGTCTTGTAGTCATTGTATACACATAATTAATATTGTCTACATGGTAAAAGTGTCTTGTAGTTATTGTATTCACATAATTAATATTTTCTAGATGGTCAAAGTGTCTTGTAGTCATTGTATACACATAATTAATATTGTCTACATGGTAAAAGTGTCTTGTTGTCATTGTATTCACATAGTTAATATTGTCTACATGGTAAAAGTGTCTTGTAGTCATTGTATACACATAGTTAATATTGTCTACATGGTAAAAGTGTCTTGTTGGTTTCTTGCCCTCTTCTACCTATTTTACTCTGGATCTAATAATATTTCCTGAAAGTCTGTTTTCCTCACAATTTGTTTAGACTACAGTATTTCTAAATTATAATGTCCCACGGAATCATCCTTTTCCAAGCATTTGTATCAGAAGAATTGTACATTCTATACAAATTCATTTTCCTCTTTTAATTTACGTTTAGTTTTGTATGAAACATACGAAATGTTTTGTTTCCCACGAATTTCCAAGTATTTAGAAATAATGAATAAGTTATCCTCAATCTTGGATTTGAATTCAATGCATTGGTAATATTTACCGCTCAGTCAGTGGAAGTGTACAGTAATTGTATTCTCTTTCTGAAATTTTCGATTTCATAGAGATATTTTTATCAGCCAGTAAACTTTCTAAATTTCCACAAACCTATACCGCTAATGAAATAATATGAATTTAAATGCAGTATTATCATGGTGTGGTCAGACATATAACTTGGTTCTATTATAACTTTTACTACGTTTGGAATAAGAAATTCAGACTCAAGAAAAGAATCCAGTCTTGCTTGCTTTAGATTACATTTTCTTCTCGATGTATAGCTCTTTAATCCTGCATTTAATGCTCTAAATGGATCAAAGAGATCAAAGATTTATTTTATCGTTAATGATGCATTCTTAGCATATAGGTTATTGATATTTTGATAATTATATGAAACTCTCTCTAGATCTTAAACCAAGTTCAAGTCCCCACTTACAATGGTAGACTCATGTTTAAATCTGTAGATAAAGATTATTTATAATGTAAATTCTGGACAACCATTATATGGCCCATATGCATGAATCAAATGTTGTAGTATTGAAAGCAATCCGACTACCATCAGGATCCATTTTACGTTATTTCATATCATGCTCATTTACATAACGACAATGTGCCCTAGTATATGAAATTTTATCCTCACCAATATATATATGAAGACACATTTTTCTTCTAAGATAATGAAAACATCCATTTAGGTTTCAAAATCTCAATTCCCCAATCGTTGGTAGATAGTATTTTCTGTTTGATCTATCATTGTAAGAGTATACATTCCTGATATGACTGGAAAATTGTTAATGCTATGTTTAAAATCCAAATCAGAGAGAGAGAGAGAGAGAGAGAGAGAGAGAGAGAGAAAGTATAAATTCCTCCAGCATGAAATGCCCCATCCTTTTTGATCAAATCAGGAGGTGGTTATAAGTACCAGATATAGATTAAGAGATCATAACAACCCGTGACTTGATACATGCAAGGGAAATGTACAACCTATCTCAAGACTAGAACAGACTACGGTGTTTGATACATGCAAGAGAAATGTACACCCTAGCTATCTCTAGACTAGAACAGACTAAAGGATTCAAACATATAAAATTTTATGTAATTAACTTTGTAATTAAATATGCACGTGATAATACCATAGTTACGAAAATGAAACGAAAAGAAAATGAAAAAAAAAAACAGACTCAAGTCAGACGCACACTGTAGGCTAAGTGCCTATATACAAGATAGACGAGAAGCACCACATGGTTCAAAATAAATAAATACACAAATAAATAAATATTTTTGTACCAGGAAATGGAATAATCATAAGGAAATGTTAAATTGTTGATGTTTACATATCTCACTTCTTATTTTAATTATTTTAATTTTAATTTTGCATGTAGTCTATCTGTCTATCTGTCTGGATCAGAGTGTCACTCTCAATGCTGGCATGTATGTATGTGGGCTTATATGTATGATATATCTGTCGATCATTGTGTCATTTATTGGGACCTGAAACGCGAGAATATGAATAAATCGTTTTCGTGTGTAGGTGAGACAAAATTGTGTTATATTCTCTGGAAGTCTGAACGACAGCGAAGGTAACTGAAAGCTTTATTCCCTAATAGTCCTGCAGACCAATATATCCCTACAATTCAGGTATCCAACACACAGTCTTCTTGTGGTAAGATTAATAAACCATTTGGTATCCAACACACTGTCTCTTATTAAAAGATTATTAAGCCATTTGATATCCAACACATTGTCTCTTATTTTAAGATTAATAAGCCATTTGGTATCCAATACACAGTCTCCTATTATAAGATTAATATACCGTTTGCTATCCAACACTATGTCTCTTATTATAAGATTAATAAGCCGTTTGGTATCCAACACACCTTCTCTTGTTGTAAGATTAATAAGCCATTTGGTATCCAACACACTGTCTCTTCTTGTAAGATCAATAAGCCATTTGGTATCCAATGCACTGTCTTTTATTAAAAGATTCATAAGCCATTTGGTATCCAACACAGTCTCTTGTTGTAAGATTAATAACCCATTTGATATCCAGCACACGGTCTCTTGTTGTGAGATAAATAAGCAATTTGGTATCCAACACATTGTCTCTTATTATAAGATTAATACGCCATTTGGTATCCAACACAGTCTCTTATTATAAGAATAATAAGCCATTTTTTTACGTTCTACGAGGCAGCACCGCTCCAGTGGCCTAAATAGTTGGAGGGTCCACCGTGGATGCAGGAAGTCGAGGGTTCCAACCCCGACTAAGTCATCACAAATACTTATAACAGTGGTACTAGCAGCCGCCTCGCTTGGCGCTCAGCATTAAGAGGTTCGCGTTAGGACTGGTCAGCCTGGTTTCAGGATAATGTGACTGGGTGGGACGTGTTACATATCTGCGGCATAAATGCCCCAGTGTTAAACATGACACGTTTCTTACTGCAGATAATTAGTAATTTGTGATCAACATAGTATTTCCTCTACCTCCATGTATTTTATAGTAATCTTCATATGACTAAATGCTCCTGATATAATTAGTTTTCTAATAACATTTTCCTAGTATTCTGGATTGGATTCACGGATGATCCATTTTCATCTTTAATTCATTGAAAATATCGCCTCTTCTTGCGGTGATGATGCTGTTGTATAGAGTGATTGGGTACTATCCAAGTGTTTATGCATGCACTTTATGATCTTCATTTACATGAAATAAAATCTTAAAAATATTCACGGAGCAAGCATTCCCGGCCATAGTGACTTATATGGAAATACCTAACTGGACTGATAGACAGATTCGTATATATATGAGTGACAGTAATGGTTGTGGCGGTACAATAATAGGTACAACGTCAATTAATGTTCGAGATGTATTCATAAATAGCATTTTAATGCATAATCGCAATGTAGGGAAACAATCCACGCGTTCCACGAAATTGTGAATCCCAAATTGTACAATATATTGGTTTTTGTTATTCCTGGCTGAATACAGTACAAATGCTTGTTAGCATTTGCTTTGAGAAGTACTTGTGTTGATCATTTTGTTTTTTCACTTTATTTCACTCCTAACAGTATGAGACATAAGACTGAGTAACGTATAACTGTTGTATAAACAAGGTTAGAAAGGTAACTTTATAAAACGGTTCAGATTGATGCTAGGAAGGAGCTTGAATTTCTTCACTGAAATTGAACAGCAGCTGCCTGATACCGATCGGCAAGGAAGTAACAAGAACACCCATTTACGATGCGTTCTATTTTCTAGGCAAACTGCAAAGGAGGTTTTAAATACGTCTGATTAGGAATTTTAATTTCAAGTCGGAAACAGTGGAAGTCTTGGAATTGGTAAATCAATAAGTTCTATTACTCAAGTGGTTATACAAAAGAACATGTTGGGTTTAAAACAAATTAATGCAAAGATCAACTGTACATTGAAAATAGGAACAAATTTTACTACAGCATAATCCTTTGTCTTAAATCGCTACAAGTGAATTATTTGGAAATAGAGCGTGCTTAGAGAGCAATGAAAGAAAACAACATTGTGAAAATCAAATCAAAAGTTGGGGGAAAATTAATATTAGATGAAAAGATGAATCAACTGTTTAAAGAAAATGACGTAACAATAATTGATACACTACAGCGATAATAATGACTACATTGTCAATTGCCCTATCTGTAGCAACTTATAAGAAGTTATATTTTTCCTACTGTTGTTCCTATTCTACCTGGACATGGGCCTACTCCAAATTCAACCCAATTAGATCATTTTTATGACATGATCAAAAAGTTTTACAATTGTAATTCATTGTTTGAGTTAGCCAAATATCGCAGCAGCATACTACGGAATACCTGAAATTGCCTTATGTAAGCACTTTGGATGTTTCTATCCCACTCTCGTGGACGCACCAGCGGATGCCTCTACCTGTTTCGCATACAAGCGCGTTTGGATGTCTAATGCAACACCCGTATGGAGGAATCTTTGTACGCCTACAGTAAACACCAAATTTAGATGGTTTCCGTAGCACCATCCTCCAGGAACGTCCCATTAATAGATCCTACATTACATCACATTACGTGGATCCTATTTAAGATTTAGTCTTAATCTACTATTTAAAGTAATAGTGTCGGATTCTCCGCTCTCCAAAATGGAAGCTGAAGATTTGGCTGGGTTTGGATGATTAGAGTTATGATTATGAAGGTTGCAGCAAGTCAGATGTAGGCTCTAATGTCGACGTGGACGACATTCACTTTTGATTTAGCAATGCATATGTAGACAACAAACCGGTTGCTAGCTACAGTTGGTCATACTGTTTCATTGATATGGAATTAGTTCTCTCAAGATTATAAAGCAATTAAAATTCTTCTGTGAGAAACATTATAATATTAGATTTTACTCTTAAATTATTCTGCAGATAATAGATGTGTAACAAAAACGGAAAATAGTTAAAGCTGATGCTGAACGTAATATATATATATATATATATAAATGGAATCACACTGGCTTTTGGGTTGAGCAGTAAATGACCCTGTATCTCCTTGTCTCCAGTCACCATGTCATTCAGGGTGAATCAGAGATTGTGTATAAAGTGATGGTTGCGACAGAGAGTTCTGAGGCTGCCCACCTCTGCAAGTTCTCTTTTTTCAACATCTTGACACTTAACTGCAGTAGCAATCGAAATGGCAAAATCTGATTTAGAATCAGGGTGGGATGTGCATTGCCACTTTTGTTTCCAAGCCTGTAAAAAAATTGCTAAAGACACCAAGTCCAACAACTAAGATGTGGCCACTAAATATCAAACAAGATCTGAAGTGGTGTGCAGGATGTCTCTATCCACTGTATAGAAGCAGGCAGAGTCATACTGACCAGAGAGTAGTTCTTTTCCAACAACAAAGATATGTGATGAAGGTGTCAGAATGGGTCTTATACCAGAATGACTGCAAAGGTCACTGGAGGTTAACTCTTAAAAAAAAGAAATGGCAGCTTTGGAATTACCTCAGACACTGGTCTTGGCAGATAAACACTTGGCAAATTCATACATTTTTCCCAGCTGAGATGAAGAGATGGAAAGAAGGAAGGAATGACTTCCTTTTCATCAGGAAAAAAAAAATGAGGACTCAATCCTTTAATGCCAGTGTAGAAGAGATGGTGGTGAACATTCCAAGTTCAGCAACACCTCATAAAACAGAGTTAGATGGAAGGACATAGAAATGGTTGTTCAAATCATCTTTAAAGCAATCAAACATATGTCTTTCCTATTGCTCTGGTTTTAAACTTTGGTTAGGTAGGTAGGTTTAATTTTAAACATTACATATATATATATATATATATATATATATATATATATATATATATATATATATATATAAAATGATTAGCATATATAATGTACTGACCACTTCATGTATAAGGCAAAACTGACCCATTTATTTGCACAATTAATTCATGATTTTTTTTTTGCAATTTTTATCTTACCCTGAGGGAAAAAGTGCTATGGTCAAGAACAAAAATATGGACGTTTGGCTGACTGGAAACACACTCATTTTTATGTGTCCAAAACCCATATGCCTGGACTTACAGACCCAAAGATCAAGCCTGGAAATATTGGGGGTATGTATGCCTAGATATGAGTGGAAATTCCACCAAAGTATCAAAATTCTGCAGATGTTATAACATCCCCCATACATCTGGCCCGACATATCAGTACTCTCAGTCCTTTGAATTTGTATTTTCAAAACATCAGTACTCTCAGTCCTTTGATTTCAACCAATCTGACTCATCCCATTCATCATCATCATCATCATCATCAAAACTTTCCAAGCTTAACCTTTCTAATGGCCAGGTCAACAGCTGCACTGATGGAATCATCATCATTAGAACTGTTCTACGATATCAGATTCAAATCAATACAAAAGAAGACTTGACCAAGTTTAGAGGATGGATGACTTTAGCTTGGAAAACTTAAACATTTAAGATAGAGAAGTACATTTATGACTTTATCAGCGTGTTAATATCAGGTGGAAAATGACTGAAACTGCATGGAATAGGCAAATATGCTGACTTCAGACTACACCAGAAAGTGCACGTATAAATGTGCAGAAAAATGTGTGTCTATAAACAGATGAATACTTTACTGATCAATAATTTCCATTGTGTCCCTTTTTCTATTCTCAATGAAAGCAGGAATGCCAATTAGTTCCGACTGCATTCTGAATGTGTAATCATTCTTTCTTAGTAAGTAAAAAATACATATCTATCGATAATTTCCATTTCTACTGAAATGGAGAATGTAGATTGCTGATAGAGGCCAATTAGATTTCTGAAATACAAGCATTTGATTTTTTTCATCTTTAGTTTATTGCTTCGAATTCTACAAATCTTGCAATTTCAACAAGAACAGGAAAGTTTGAAATGGTCAATTAGACCAAGAGCCAGTTTTAATGAAAACCTGATTGAGAATTGTTAAACAATGGCCAATATATGTACACAGCAAGCTGTAAATTGATTACCCTATGGTGGTAATTTGGAGTGTTTAAAGCCAAAGACAAGATGTTTATTAAGGTGTACAGTACGGTAATAAAGTGTTATAGCGATAACAAGTTATAAGTAATAAAATGTTATAAGCAATAAAGTGTTACAATTAATAAAGTGTTACAAGGACCATTTTCTTTCAAAAAGAAAATAATTTGTTTTCCAGACTACATCAAAACAGAGTGGGAAGGTAACACTAGGGTAGGAACTTTAATCCTCCAGCTTTTGGCCAATATTTCAATGACTCATGCTAATCCATTTTATCAAATGCTTGGAAAAGTGGAGATTATTTTCCCATATTAGGCCAAAAGTGTGTTGGACTGCAGATGCATGTTTAAAGATACAACAAATTCACAATGGGCCATAAAAATGATAAAAACAACATCTAACATATATATATATACATATGCATACAGTAGGAAACTTCAGTGAAAAGTGAATTCTTAGTGAACTCAATGGGACTGGAAGCCAGACCAGTAGGTAAAAAACAAACCTAAAGAATTTCCCAAGGAAATCAACTCTAAAAAATTTTTTTAGCATTTGACAGGTTGTTTTTTTTTTACAACTGTGAATGAAGTTCACATGCCAAGCCTTTGGGCCCTGATCTGTAAAATGGTTACCTCAAAGACAAATGAGAGAAAGGATGATGCAATTTCATTCTTTGAACCCCAGTGATGGTAAATTTACAAGCTTTTGAACAGTGTGAAACTGCACAATGGACAACTCTGAAACACAGATCAACATCTGCAATTTTTTCATGCAGAAGTAAAGCAAAAGGCAATGGCAACCAAAAATGTTCAAAAATATTACTGATTTGGATAAATTGTTGCATGACTATGTTTGAAAGCTCTGCATCGTTTTAGGTGTGACCTATATGCAGCCAGATTCTGTTGCTATTCCATTGGAGAATCAATGAAATATTGGCACCCAACCTATTAATAAGACTGATAACTTTGGCAATATTGAACTTTATGTGGAATTCTTCTCTGATCAATCTGTATGATGACCATGTTAGTAGCACTGATAGCAAGTTGGCTAGAGCACTGTTAGACTCTAGAGTTAGAGTCTGCTCACAATGAGCTTTGCAACAGTACTCACAATATGTGGCAACTGCTGAAATGAAAGGTGCTAGAAATGGGTGTGGATATAACTAGCTGACATAAGTAACATTGCTTGCACAAGCCAAATTGAATTAAGGTTGTAATCTCATGATCCCAATATAAATTTTCTTGCCTGAAAATACTGTTTCTGAGGAAATTTAAAGTCTCTGAGTGAAAACCCCATGTCAATTAATAAGGACCATTAAGGAGAAATGCTGCTAAGATTTTCAAGATGGCCACTAGGGCTACCATATTAAATGTCAGAATAGCATCATTTTCATTAAAGTCCAACTAGCAATGCTCCATGTACAGTCGTTTCTGAGAAGTTGTGAGAACAAATTTGTGCTGATGGACAAAACAAATGACAGATAGCACACCATCCCATAAGCTCTTTTTCGTTATAACCAGTTGAACTGAAAAGGCATGGGAGTTTGCATTGGCATTCACATACTGTTATTCAAGAGCTCTGTCAAAGGGGTTTATTAAGGTATGTGCAGGTATTATTTCAAATATGCAATTCAACTTTATCCTTCAAAATAACAATACAGGAGTGCTTACTTGAATATTTTTGTCATTCTGATGTGGTTTTATTACAAAAGAATCATTATTTATTCTTCTATTTGATAACTTTAAATTCTTGCATGGATTTGGATTAATCAATCATGCAAATTTTGTCAGCTTCCTCTAATTATAGCTCCTGATTTTAAAGAATTGTGATAATCAATAACCATGACAATGAAACAAGCGTCCTGTTCCTGTCTCTCATACAATTAAAGATTGTAACAATCAGTAGCCATGGCAATCACAAACTGTTCTGTTCATGCCTCATACAGTTACAGCTTGTGACAATCAACAGCCAAGGCAGTAAAACAATTGTCCTGTTTCTGACTCCCATACAATTACAGCTTGAGAAAATCAAAAGCCATGACAAAACAAAACAAAAACCCAAAAACCAACTGTCCCCTTCATGTCTCATACAATTACACCTTGTGACAATAGCCATGGCAATGAAACAATTATCTTGTTCCTGCCTCTCATATAATTACAGCTTGTGACTATCATTAGCCAATGTAATAAAACAATGGTCCTGTTCATACATCTCATATAATAACGCCAAAAATATGTGTCTGGGTGGCCAACAGTCCCTGTTTCTTATTGCTGACAGAAGCATTTCCCCACCCCCACCCACAGTAAAATAATAATGATAATAATAATAATAATAATAATGATAATAACAATAAATGCCTGAAATTGATTTGTTAAATTTAAAACAAGCACAATAGGAAACACTCATATTTTGCTTCACCTTACAGCTTAATGTACTCTAGAAGAATCTTTCTATCAACAGAATCAGGTAGCACTTGCGAAATCTTAAAACTTTTCTGGTGTTACTGACAAACTTAATTACCTGTGGAATTTGATCAATGTGTGTTCCCACTAAAATCACAGGTGGTGGGATGACTGCGTAAGACGATGTATTAGAACTTGCAGAATTCAAGTTTTCCTTGTCAGGTGGTGCACAGGAATGTATGGAATTCAGCCAAACCTCAACTAGGTCTGAAAAAGCCAAAAAGCTATACATCAATGACACTACATATACTTATTCACAAGATATTCTTAAAAACAATATTGACTTTAAGTGTAACATACATGTTCTTATTGACAAGATATATTTAAAACCAATATTGACTTTAAACATGTTAAATGCAATGTATATGTTCTTATTTGACAATATGGTTTTAAAACCAATATGACTCTTAGTGTATTTTGAATGCTCTTATTGACAAGATATTCTTACCAATACTGACTTTATGGACAATTTCAAATAACTATGTAACAATTACCTGATTTAAAACTGGAGATCCTTACATCAGTGAGTCTGTTAGACATATCCAGCACATGAAAGGCTTTGACAATCAAACATGCTACGCAACCAGACATCAATCAAAGGAGTTTTGAAATTTCATTTCATCAACTTGTCTTTGATTTGTCTTTCCATTAAACTGCCAAATAAACATCTTAATGAAGCAAAATTCAAAGGCCACAAGGTATAGTTTACAAATGCTTTCTTTGTTGAGTAATCAATATGGGATTTGCTGACTAAGCTGACCTCAATGGGGACCAGGTCAAGTTTACATCCTATTTTTGTCAAACAATCAATTAAGATGTCACTGGTATATGCTTAGTTGGTTATTATGTTTCTCCCAATTTTTAAAACATTCTGTAAGTACAAAAAACAAGACAATAGAGGCCTAAAAGCTTATATCTTGGACTTATCAAAATTCATATAATTGAATGAATGCCCTGTAGTATGTATTACAGACATTGGATCAGGATGCTACTAACACTAGAGCAACAGCAAATCTGGAAACAAAATGACACATTTTGTATTCCATTTATTCATTAGGTAGAAACAGCCCAGAACTCACCATGAACTTTGCACTTCATTGTCCCCTCACTGTCAAAGTAACACTCATCTTCTACAAGATTACTGACCTCTCCACTGGCATCTGAAACCAAGAGGTATATGGCACGTCTTGTCAGGAATAACTGGTGTGTTGTGTAAAAGGCATACTGCCCTGCAAAGTCCAAAATTGCCAAATATGCATATCTGCTTACATCTTGTTTTGCTTTATCAGGATTTTGTTGCAACAACTTTAACATTTCCCTTAATGGATCTGTCTTGTCATTTTCAATGGCAACATTTTCTCCAAGCTCGGATCCAGGCATTGTGGCAGCTACAGTGGAAGGAGATTCTTCCTGTTGACTAGCAGCAGATGAAAGATTTTGGCCAAAGTTCTGCTCTTGAGAACGGCGATATAGTAGTTCTGTATTTTTGTTCTCAACAGCATTATGGCTCATAGGACTGTTGTCAGTTCTCTCCCTTTGCTTAGAGTTTGCACCCTGTTCTGAATCAGCTACCCTGTTCCTTGTTTGGTAGTTTTTATTCAGGACCTTGACAAGGCGCTGCAGTTTATAATCCTGTTCTGAATCTGAAAACAGAAGGAACAGTGAATACAGCTGGATTCTGCTTTGCAGCAGAAAATCAAGCTGGTAATGAAATTTGAAAAGCACAAAACAGCTCAAATGATTTTTGTTCCTCTGCTATATTTTATGGTGCAACTATGCTCCTCCATACTCACTACAAGATTAATTGCTGTGGTGGAGGGCTAAAAACCAAGCAACTCACTACAAAAGGTCTGCTGGCACATATGTGCCTCCACCGTAGAGGAATCAATTAAAAGCAATATTTTTCAAACTATACAAATTGAGAATTGCACATGAATTATGGAAAATAAACCTTGCAAATAAATGTAAACAGTGCGAAAAGATAAAATATAAATGGTAAAACTGTTAAAACTCTTTAAAATGTAAATAAGCACATGGTAAAAATAATTGTGCATGGAAAGACTGGGAAGTCAATGATAAGTAATCGCACAGCAGATGAGTGTGTGCATGTGATTTGGATTTTTAATGTAGCTTTAACAATTTTTCAGTCATATCGCTATGATGTCTGCAGTGTGGCAGTTTATAGTGATGTCTAGCACTGGGGCATCATGCCGCAGACATGTAGCATGATGCCCCACCCAGTCACATTATCCTGACACCGGGCCGACCAGTCCTAACACTAACCTCTTAATGCTGAGCGCCAAGCGAGGCAGCTGTTAGTACCATTTTTGTAAGTCTTTGGTATGACCCGGCCGGGGATCAAACCCACGGCCTCCCGCATCTAACCACTAGGCCACCGGAATGGTGATGATTCATCTTTATGTCAACTGCATGTTTAGCAAATAGAAAATAATTTTGAAATAATAATAAATAGTCAAAGCAACTGAACCTATACAAATATTGGCAGTATAGTCTTTTCATGCACAGGTCAGTAAACATCCAACTCATGCAATTAATAGATTTAACATTCTACATGTGCATGTATTAATATATTATTTCTACCATCTGGATAAATTTATGTCTGCATCTATCTCAGACCAGAGTTTCAACAGTTGAGTCATGTCTGTGAATGCAGTAGTTTATTATTTCTACTTCCAGGACAAAGATTTCTTTGCATCTTTCTCAGTCCAAAGTGTCAACAAGTAAAGAAATGATTGGAAAGAAAGAGGGAAAGGCCAATCACTAGAGTAAAGCCTTCCCCCATACAGATCTGTCCTTTTGTTCACTAGCCAGAAACACATTTTTTAGAACAAACATTTTCACCACAGTTACTAAAGCAGCTTATTTTAGTGAGCCATTATTCAGTTTCATTTCATTTTAAACTGAGTGAATATCAGGCCTGCATTGCAAAACCCTGGTTACTAGTAAATCCTGCATCAAAGAGATGGAAATTTATCTTCTATTCTTACAATAGTGCAGCATCCTCAACAGGCAAGGGTGATAGGATGGTCACTATGGCTTAAGATGAGCTACCCCACCCCCAAAAATATCTGTGGAACACAACTAGGTTTTGTTATAGCTCTGGGAGTCATGGTGGGCCATTTTAAAAAATGTAGGCTATTTGTTGGTTGGTACTGGGGGTTGCAAGGATTGGTGGAAGGCATTGTGATGACCGGTCCCGCTTCAAATCAAGTAATCTAGTCAGTTTGTCCCCCACCCCACTAGTACAGTTTTAATCTCTCTCTTTAAGTAACATCAATGTATTCCATTGTCAAAATGGGGAAGGAAAATTAATTTAAAACATGCACAATGAAATTCCATCACAACCACTGCTGAGAAGAATTATGTTAATTAATGTCATAAATGCATTGTGATCTTAATTGTTTCTCCAATATTCAAACCAGGAACCCATAAAAGTATACAATACTGTATACGTCATTCAGCTGTAACTGTTCTCACTGTTAACTTTACGTCTGACATGTAGTAGTTGTCATGCACTGGGCCATCAAAAGGGGTAGGTAGGGTGGGGGAAGCCATTTTGTACAATTTTGTAAAATCACCAGAAACAGAAACGAGAAAGAACAAAGATGGACTAGAGAAGAAAAGAAGGAAGAAGCAGAAAGCAAAAACTACTACATATTGAATTTTGACAAAGAGCTAGATGACACCTACTATGAATGTAGTGATATATCCATGGAGATGACACCAACATAAAAAAAAAAATTAAATATAACAAAAAACAAGTGAAAAAAAAAGAATAAAAGGATCCATAAAGGACACTCATGAAAAGAGAAAGTGGGAGGAAAGAGTGAGAACACTCATGCACACATGGAAAAGAATGGTAAGGACAGCTATAAAACAGTTGGAAAAAGCCCAACTAAAATCTTATACAAGTATAGATCTTAAAAATACCAAACAACCACATTACTGACCTCAGGACAGAGGTCACTCTTCCAATCCAACTTCAGGGAACAAAGGAGGGAAACCCGACCAACAGAAAACTGTCTGACTGGAGGAGAGTACTAAATTTTTACCCCAAGACCCCAAGTAGTAAACCTTAAAAAGAACCTACACAAAATTCCTGTCTCATTACAAAGCATGCAATAACGCCTTCGGGGACTCATAACGTTTGGTGGGGCATTTCCAAAGTTCTAAGCAGCTATATATACTGGGATGAACTAAGAGTTGCCCACAAACAAAGAACTTTTCACTCTTTTCAAAGTTAATGTTCTGTTTTTATTTAAAGCGTACAATTATCGAAATTAGGGAGTACACCAAACATATTTTGGCATGCATTATAATTTGACTAGTATCTCTTTTCACTTCACCATTTCAGTCTGCACTATATCTTATCAAGGTGGTTATATCTCCCATTTTAGCGAATTTACATGTCATTGCATTTAATCTCTAATTTTCTCCTTTTTTGTGTTGTCTTGATTTGAACAATGTTCATTTCCTTATCATGCGGTATGCCTCGGTAATGTTCAAAGAGTGCATGATATTCCGAACTATCGCTATCAGCAACATCATAAACAGTATTGAGGTAATCATTTGAAAATTACTGGCTTGGTAATTTCTGTTTAAAAATCCATTGTGGACATTAACTAAACGTCCTGTTGCCACAGTCTAGTTTCTCTTACTTCTTGGAAGATGAAAATCAACTTTTTTAATTTCGTGAGGTTTGTCATTATCCGAGTTTCCTCTGACCATTCCCACCCCATTGTCTGTGAGACAATGTTCTTACCTAACTGTATCAGAATATGTTTAAAGGTTCTTGAGATATGCCAATTTACATATCTTGTGAAGATATGAAACTAACTTTCTATAATTCTGTCCAAATAGTAGTTGATGACACAAAGCCATAAAAGCAGATCTAGTGCTATGAGATGAAATACATCCAACTGCATAAAAAAATGTGTTCACTGGTTCCTGCGATATGCTGACTATGAAGAATATATACTGTTGAGGGATGTAATATTGATGTAAAAATTTTGATAATGCTGCCAGAACTGGACCTAACAAGAAAAAACATTTACAAACGCATACCTACAAGTAACAGGCAATTTCTCTACCAAATGGTTACAAGGTCCTGAAGGTGAATTTGTGTATGGACAATTGTCTCACAGAGTACAGGGTTTAAAGGCAGCCAAGTCGGGCTGGGAATACAGACTGGTCAGGTGAGACCAGGGTTAAAAGGCAGCCAAGTTAGGCTGGGAATAAGGACTAGTCATGTGAGACTAGGGTTAAAGGTCAGCCAGGTTAGGCTGGGAATAAGGACTGGTCAGGTGAGACCAGAGTTAAAGGACAGCCAAGTTAGGCTAGGAGCTAGGACTGATCAGGTGAGACCAGGGTTAAAAGTTAGCCAGGTAATAAGGACTGGTCAGATGAAACCAGGATTGAAGGTCAGCCAGGTACAGTTGAGATTAAAAGATGGTCAGGTGAGACCAGGGTTACAGAGTGATCAGATAAGACCAGGGTTACAAGTCAGTCAGATGCAACAAAAGTCAAACGGTAATTTCTATGAATCAAGGCAAGAGATTCATAAGTTGAGATCAAAATTGCTGGACATTATGACCTTCTTCAGAGTTATAAAGTTGTCTAGTCCACTGCATCTGATGATGGGTTCAAGCAGAGGGTCCTTTACAGAAGTTGTAGAGAAAATACAAGAAATTATAAAGAGTATCATTTGTCGCTTCAGGTGCAACTTTATGCAGAACATGCATGGATGTAGTAGAGTAGCCACTTGCAGTGATACCAGCTTTATTGGATCCTACATTCCATGGTCATAAAGCTATACTGCATTTGATATGAAGCAATTACAGCACGAAGATTCTGACATTGGTCCAGTTTTAACATGGCTTCAAGAGGACAAAAGACTATGTGCACAAGAGCTTGCCACTTCAAGTCCAGCTATACGCCATTATGTACTCCAGTGGAATGACCTTATTTTGAAACAAGGTACTGTCTTTAGAAAGATTAATAAAAGAGATGGCTCAGGTTCACATCTTTAATTACTCACTCCTAGCTCTTTGCAAAGAGAAGTGATGTACAAGATGCATAATGGGTTGCTCTCTGGGCATTTTGGGAGAATGAAAACTAAAGGAAAGAATTTACAGAGGTACTATTGGTTTTTACAATACGAGGTTGGTGGAGCAAATAAACCTCCAACCACCAGTCCAAGAGCACCATTAGGGTCAATGATGGTAGGTGCACCTATGGATAGGTTCAGGTGAAGGACATTTTTGGACCATCTCCTAGAACACCAAGAGGAAACAGATTCATATCAGTTGTCACAGGCCATTTTACCAAAAGGGTGGAGGTATTTCCTGCGCCTGATCAAACAGCTGAGACTACAGCCAGAGTTATTCTAAATGAAGTTATAAGCTGTTATCGTTGTCCCATTGATCTGCACAGTGACCAAGGTCCAAATTATGAAAGTAGGATTTATGCAGAACTTTGTGAATTTCTTGAAATAAGAAAGACCAAAACAACACCAAGAAATAACCCATGGCAATGGTCATGTGGAGTGATTTGACAAGACGCTAGTCCAGATGATAAGGGAATATCTATCCCAAGAGCAAAGTGAATGCGATTTAAACCTAGGTTGTCTTGCTGGTGCATATAGAGCGTCACCACAAGAGAGTACTGGGATGACTCCGAAATTGTTGATGTTGTGCCGTGAAGTAAGGTTACCTGCAGAAGTTGTATTTGGAAGCTGCACAAACCATTTCAATGAAACTGTATCTTCCTATGGAGTCTATGTAGAATTGTTGAAGGAGAAGATGCAGAGAGGTCACAGTCTAGCTCGTAAACGTCATCAGGTAGCAGCCAAGCGACAGAAGGGCAATTATGATATGAAACAAGCACTCAATGTTTACCAGTCTGGTGATTTGGTGTGGTATCTCCACACAACAAGTGAAGCAGTTTGTCCAAAGTTATAGAAATGATATGATGGACCATATTTGGTCAAGAAGAAGATGAGTGACCAAGATTACCTGATCCAGTTTCATGTTCATGGCAAATAGAAGGTCGTTCATCATGACAAAATGAAACCATATAGGTGAATCTACCCTCCTGAATGGATCAAAACTGTGTTAGATTTTTATACTAAACATTTCTTTTCTTTCTCTCTCCACTGTCTTGTAGCTCTTAAGAGTCCTAATGACTGGCACAGTGGTGTAAGAGGAATGCAAATTATCCATTATTACTAAATCCTTTCAATTTTTCTTTTAATCCAGTTTTAGCATGGCTGCCAAACAGATTAAGTTTCAGATTTTATTAATACAAAGGGGAAGAGCCTACCAGTGCCTAAGATGTCAAAAAACGCACAGGAGAATGCATCAGAGTTATTGAACATATTTATAGTAAAAATATTGTCCTGGATTCTGTGCCATTTTATTGCTCAATTTGTGTAAGTTTACTTGTTTGAAGTAGAGTTACCTGGAACAGCATGTTCAACGCTATCCAAAGCAATGGTACTGGAATTACAAAACCAGGGTGAGTTTGTAAATGAAATGGTCAGCCTTCTCCAAAACCCACACCGATATGTAATAACAGACACAGATATGAAGAGGTTGACAAAAGCAGAGAGCCAGAGCTTATTCCATTCACAGACAAGGAAGAGTGAGCACTCAAAGGCAAGACCGATTAAAATCAAGTTACCAGATGATGTGCTGGAGGAGGCCATGGTTGCAACCGGACTGTTAGAAAAGCCTAATGAAGATATCATCCCAGAACTGTTACATATGAATATACACCATTTTCAGACAGGTCTATCGCCAAATCCAACAGCAGTTCATTGGCTGCCGCTCCTGCTCCATATAGCGATGCTCTCATATCTACATGTACAAGCAGTTTTTCAATTATAGCCCCACTGTCAATTGAAAATGTTACTAAACTCAATGCTGCCACATCAATCAATTGGAATATCAAGAAGAGTGAGTCAAGTTCCAGCTCCAGCTCTGGGACAACAGTATCATCCTATTCAAATAACATAATGAACAAGCTGGGCAACATCATCACTGGCCTTAGCAGGACAAATACAATGGGTGTGGCTGTAGATGCATTAAGAGATGGGCTACAAGATTCAGCCAAGGCATCGCGAGAAGTGGCAGAAGCTTTAAGGGAGCAAATGAAAATGTTCAATGAAATGAAGGCAACCATGAAAGAAGCATTACAGATCATCAAGGGGAAACCATGCAAGAATATTGAACTGGTAGATAGGAAGAACCTGGTGGAGAAGAGATCAAGAAGCAAAGAAGATAGGAGGAGAGGAGAAAGAGTAGATAAGAGGGATTCAAAGAAGAGAAGAGATGACATTAAGTTAACATCACAATATATATATATATATATATATATATATATATATATATATATATATATATATATATATATATATTGAAGGAGAACAATCTGTTGTTTTGTATCATATCACCTTAGTCTTGGTCTTATGCTAACATTTAGTTACATTTTAAGTGTTGGAATTATTATTAATTTGGTCCATATTGAAAATAATTATACCAATAATTTTGACTTGGAGTGATACAGAAATTTATGTATAAATAAACT
>JAECUM010049941.1:0-23152 GCA_016617855.1 Megalonaias nervosa | reverse complement strand
TATATATATATATATATATATATATATATGCATTAACTCTCTTCAGGGAAAGGGGCTGTTTAAAACGTACTGGCTGACAGGAAAGGATGGATTTAATAAGAAACTTCCCGAACCTACACCCCTCGACGGGTAAGTCTATATTTTATAAAAATTGACTTCATCTGAATTATTAGCATTATTTCAACAATGTGGCATGTTCAGTACCTTCTCCAGATCATATGCATTTTTACATGTAAAAGTATGACATGCTGCATACTCTAAGTTATTGTCACATGACTAATTATCAGTAAACTGAATAAGATTTAAATATCGATACAAAGATACAGGGTATCATTGTTAGCGTTTAAATACATTACATTTAAATACATCACGTTTAGATGTACAAATGCATTGTTTTAATATCTGAATTTTTGCATTGTGTGAAGAAAAAATGTTTGTATTTTGTGAAGAAAAAAATCAGGTATCTAATGAAGCATGTATCAATTAAAAAAGTAGGAAACAGGACAACGAAACAGTTGGAGGAGATTTTTGATTGGTGTATTATATTCATTGCATTAAATAGCAATATATGTTTATGAGTTACAGTGTCATATTATCTAGCTTTCTAGCTTCACGTGATTTCATTCTAATTTTCTGCAGCGTTAACAACCATGGGTAAGTTTGTTGTGATTGTTTAGAGAAACTTGCATGCCAGTATTGTGTTGTTTATTGGTTATGTAGTTGTTGCTCAGACATACCTCGCTATGTCAATATTTGCCCTTTTGATACAACATTTTCTTTTTGAGCTTTTATTTGCATCTGAAAAGACAACTGATCTAATACGATCATAATTTCGCATTTTTTTCTACTACCAGTCTGACAACAGTGTTTTATCGGTTAGACAACAGTCTATTACCTGTGTGACAACAGTCTTTTACCAGTTAGATATGTGTTTTGTGTTTTTATTCTCTGTCCAACAAGTCTGAAACATTCTAGGAAACTGATAGCCAAACTATTTTACTCTCCAATAGTTTATACATTATGTTTATTCGATCTTCGCGATGAACATGCCATACACATTGCACTCTAGCTGCCTTTCGATGTGCTACATCTGACAAAAAAGCCAAAACCGTAGTTATCGCTTTCTTGACTTCTTCAAAAGTGCATGAACAATTGAAAACACATTTTATATTGGTCGTTAACATAACAATTTTTAAAACAAAGATAAGTATGCATTCGTCGACTTTTATATCACTAGGTCACTTTCCAAAGTTATATTTCACAAAATCTGTCAAGGGTAATCTTTGTCTTGGTAGCTGTCAATTGAATAGTTGATGAAGCTGTTTGAGACATTAATTCTTGTTTACAGTTCAAAACAAATGCATATGGAAAATAAGACAGTGTATTCTCTTAACTTTACCAAATGCCTCTTATGTCAGTATTTATTCAATTTTATTTTACTCGTCTGATATAAACTGTATATGTACACTGCAAACTGAATCCCTGTCAGTAAAGACTATTATTTCATCCTCATCCAGCCCTGGAAAACATCCCTTCCTATAACTGTTTGCGTCCCTTAATATTGAATAAGAAGTATTTTGTGTTCGGAAGATATAATGTTGGAAATACATAAATCATTACTCCAAGGCCATGTTAATGTGGACAAATCTCCAGGAAAGACAAACAATGCATAGTAAGTGATGCGAGAAAAATGGGACAAAAAGTAGTAAGCACGAATTTTTCTTCCTGCAATGGTTTAAAGGAGCAAGTTGCCTGTACGGAAACAATGTAACTTGTAAAATTTATTATATGCACACATTTGCTAAGACCGGTACCTACAGCTCGCTCATATACTTCCTTGAGAATTTAAACAATTTATTCAGCGTAAGTAAAACACCATAAAATAATAATGAATACTACTCATTTGGGATGAAAGATCTGACATTACACTTCCCCTTTAGGCTCTGGAATATAGGGTATGCTCAATGCGCCCTCGAAGATGACGCTAAAGGTGATTGATGGAAGCAGGTGCTACAGCGGTTATTGTTAGTATGCGAGAATCGAAGCTGAAATTTTGTAGTACCATCAGATCACACCAGGTCATTTACCGTGGTACATGCTTCAAAAATTTAAATTACCTTGGCACTAAATAACCTAGTAATGCTCCTTTGTCATATCTCACCAAGAAAATCAAACTCAAACTGATTATGTTTTTCGGCTGATACGATAAAACACTATCTATAATCTACGTTTATTGCACAGGGCATGAACGCCTAAACCAAACACAACTCACTAAGAATACATTAGTTATTGAAAACGTACACCCACATCAAGGCTGCAAATGGCTAAGAAGACTTTAAATAAAATGCATAAGGCTTTGGAAAATTCTACAGATCGATACTCAATATTCACAGTGTAGCAAGGTCTATGATAGTTTCCTCCTCCTGACAATGCCTTATGATAACATAGCATTTTATCTTCCTACACATTCCAAACATTTGTATCAATTTAATTACGATGGAAATATCTATGTCAATCTACGATGGCGTAAATTATTGAATATCTCTAACGCAACCAACGATTGAACCGTTTCTAATTGGATTTTTTCATTAGATATCCTCAAATTTGTCTGGGTTTGGTATCATTACAGTATTTGTAAAATTCCTGATTAATACAATTGCTTGCTAGCAATGTCAGTTATTCGTGGATTGTCTGTCTTTTTATGAATGACAAATCTAGATGTGAAAATCATCAAATGTACTCTAATTTTACTTGCCATAACATCTATCTATCTATCTATCTATCTACCTACCTACCTACCTACCTACCTACCTACCTACCTACCTGGCTATCTATCGATTTATCTGTATATTGTTCCTATTAGCAGCGATTTTCGAAACGTTATTTACATTACTTCTTTCGCATACAATAATGTGCCTTTATACCACCTTGTAAAGGTCAAATAGGTCACAAAAAGAATGTAGTCCTGTTTAATGTCAAATTATTATGTGTATGTTTGAATAATAATAATAATAATAATAATAATAATAATAATAATAATAATAATAATATTAACTGATATAGTTGTTAGGCAAGGGTGCATCGCAAAGGTCCCCGCTCATTACTGTTTGCTCACCGGGACTGTAGACAGTTAAAGGCAAACTTAAGACAAGATGGGCATTGACGAGCACTCACTCCTCAAAAGGACGATGTAAAATGCTGGAAATTAAACTTAAGCAATGCTCATAAATATAAAACCATATGATAAATCCAATAGTCATTCGTAAAGTAATACTGTAGAAATCAAAGTCAGGATGACCGATAGTCAGGGTCTATAACTCTGATATTAATATCTTTGAATGCTAAAACTCATTGGTCTTACGAATATAAATATGCACTGCACTCGAAATTTGGTGGAAATCCCATGATTCTTGGTTTCCTTTTGCTGGAATAATCAAAGGTAAGAGAGCGAGCAATCGAGGACAATAAATCCCCTGGGTGATCACGTGGAATGCTGGAAATCAAACTTTATCAATTTTTCATCAACATAAAGCAAAATGCCAAAATTTGGTTGAAATCCAGTAAACTTTGGTAAAGCTCTGCTGCTTAAACAAACGTCAGGAGAAAGGACTCTCAGGGGGCATAACTTTGGAATGCAGAGCTATTCAACGTCAGAATAGAATTTATTCACAGCCTCGTAGATATAAAAACACGTGACAGATTTGATTAAAATCCAATAATCTTTTGTTACGCTAAAGCTGCCGATAACATAGATGGATAAAAGTCGATCTCATTCTAGGCCCCATCTATGAAACCAAATTTAGTTTAAATCCAACAATTAACGGTAAAGTTATCTTGCGGAAGGGATATTGTTGGCGTAAGGACTTGATTACTATCAGGCTATGCCTGATTTCGTCGAGTAGGGCCTAATAATAAGATTCCAAAACCACTGTAACAGTCTTTCTAACTTATCATACGTATGTACGAAAATTTTAAGAATATTTGTCAAAAATGTCAGTGAAAACAAAGATCGGAAATATTTTGGTGATTTAAATTCATTTTAATAAGACTTTGGTTACTTGAGTAACCAAAAGTATACTCTTCTTTTATATTCAATGTTCTCCTCCTAGTTCATAGAGAGCTCTTTTTCATTAGAATAAATACAAATATCTTTTTGTATTTGAAACTTATTTGTCCCATAAATAATATTGTTGGGATCAATAGCTCGACGAAGTCGTGCACGCACGATAGTAATCGTGTCGTCCGTCCGGCTAACCGTCTTTTCGTCCCGTCATCAATATTGTTTCCGCAGCATAACTTTATAGTTCGATTTTAGCCGCAGTTTCATATTAATCAGACTGAAAGAGCTCGATTTCCAACCATTTATTCGTCAGTTAAATGGTTTATGGCCTCTAATGCCAATTGTAATAATTTTGGTTTCCTCAGCTTAACTTTTCCAAATGTTATTTAACTCCAACCAAATTTGGCAAACAGATCTATATGATACCTGGAATGAATTCGACTGCAAGCCTTCCACAATATCGTGTACTGTGAGTTATGTTCCATGACTGCCCATCCTCCAGATCCTGGTTTCTGACTATAATTTTACCATTTTTTATTGATTTTAGTAGAATTTAATATACAGCTTTATCTTGATATGACCTCAAAGAGGTTAAATTATCATTTACAGGAGTTATGCCCCCTGATTATCTGGCCTCTTACCTTGAGCTTCCACATTATAGCTTGAAATATATTTTCTCTGATGCTTTTATTAATGAGTTCGATTTCCAGTGTTCCACAAGATTACTAGCAGGGGCTATGATTCCAGATAGCCTGTTCTCCTGACTTTGATTTCCGCATCATTTAATTACCAATAGGCGATGGATTGTAAGCGAATATTTTGCATGCAGCGTTATGCGATTTCTAGCATTCCAAGCTATCATTTAAAAGTGTTGTGGCCCCTCACTGCAGACACTCTTTGGTTCTGCTGTATAACGTTACTGAGAAGTGTTCGATTTCAACCAAATATATCAAGCACCTTCATACCGATATGACCTTGAACGAGTTGTATTTCCAGCATTCTACGCAATCAACAGAAGGAATTCTACAGCATTATTTGAAGAAATTACGTCCATTGATTGCATGTTAAACTAACTTTGACCTCCCAAGACAAGTTACTCAGTCTTAGGCCCTGCAGTTGGCTCAGTTTAGGTTTGTGTTGCCCTTTGCGATTTCCCTATTGCTAGCATGTGTATTTTTTGTTGAATATCCTCCATCAATATGTTCATTATTTTACATATCGATTACTTGTGAATTATCCATATTCAAAACACTAAATATTCACCCCGGATTGTACTTGATAAAAGGAACGTATTGTGCACAACATTTGCAATAAAAAACAAAAGGTACCTCTTCATTTCTTTGCCCCAATTATGTTTGTTAACGAATCCCTCGCTCATAGATTTTGGTCCAAATTTCACAGAAATAAACTTTATCTTTTGTTTATTGTTGCCATTTAATTCATGGATTGAAGCGACGCAAGTGTCATTGATTTTATCATTATCTTCCTCTATAATGTATGTGTTTTGTGTGTCTCTGTGTGTCTGTGTGTCTCTGTGTCTCTATGTGTCTGTTTGTGTCATAACATCACGTTCAGTGAAATTCCTTATCGTCTCAAGGTTTCACCCAACTTCAGGATTGGCGTATCCCTTTTTATATCCTACGTTGTTAAGAAGCAAATGTTAATCATTCCATCTATTTATTTTAGGCACGTGCAACTGAATCGTTGATATGGATATCTTATTTCTTAAGCTAATCACAGAGTTCTTTTCTTCCTCATTTTAACGATCAGCTGGTGTCATTTACTTTGAAGTCAAACTAGATACTAGTAATAATTGATCATCTTACTTGATCAGACGAGTTCTAACTGGTTCGACATTTGTGATTATGTAACGTCTGCCGTACTCCAACATCCGAATTGCACGCCGTGTTGAGTAAGTTCGTTCATTTTGGGGGGTAAAATATCCCGGCTTTTCTATAGGTATTTAATTTATAATGTATGCTTTAAGCAGCTGATGATGTACGTATAACCACCAAACAGATAGCTGTGTGCAAACAGTCGCCAATGCACGCTGGAAGCCTTGGTGTGCGAACTGTGCCCGGTGCACGCGAAAAGACTTGGTGTGCAAACGTTGGCCGGAGGACACGCGAAAAGACTTGGTTTGCAAACGGTGACTGGAGGACACGCGGAAAGACTTGGTTTGCAAACGTTGGCCGGAGGACACGCAAAAAGACTTGGTTTGCAAACGGTGGCTGGAGGACACGCGGAAAGACTTGGTTTGCAAGCGTTGGCCGGAGGACACGGGAAAGATTTGGATAACTCAGGCTCAAACTCTTCTCTCGTGCTATGGCAGACGGTCGCACACGGCAAACCGTTTATAATCCCTAACGTGATTACATAAAGTATTTGGTTTGACTTTGAAAGTTTTGTAAACCCTCCACTCAAAGATGATTATGATATCTCTCACTGATGAAGGAAAAGAAAATTCCAAATCATAAAACCAAGAGTCAATATACCGTGTCTTTTCAATCCATTTAAAGTTTATTTTTTGCGGGTCTTGCATTTATGAAAAGTAGGTAAAATCCTTACTTAGATAGCCACTTATACATCTTGGCTTATATCATTGTTTTCTGTGATTTTTTAAGTATCTTTTCCAATGTGTTGTTACAGACTTAAGAAATGGAATAATATTATCATAATAATAATTACATCAAGCAGTAGTAGTAGTAGTAGTAGTAATAATGACTACATCAAGTAGTAGTAGTAGTAATAATGACTACATCAAGTAGTAGTAGTAGTAATAATGACTACATCAAGTAGTAGTAGTAGTAGTAATGACTACATCAAGTAGTAGTAGTAATAATGACTACATCAAGTAGTAGTAGTAATAATGACTACATCAAGTAGTAGTAGTAGTAGTAGTAGTAGTAATGACTACATCAAGTAGTAGTAGTAATAAGGACTACATCAAGTAGTAGTAGTAGTAATGACTACATCAAGTAGTAGTAGTAATAAGGACTACATCAAGTAAGAGTAGTAATAACTACATCAAGTAGTAGTAGTAATAATGACTACATCAAGTAGTAGTAGTAGTAATAAGGACTATATCAAGTAGTAGTAGTAGTAATAATGACTACATCAAGTAGTAGTAGTAATAAGGACTACATCAAGTAGTAGTAGTAATAAGGACTACATCAAGTAGTAGTAGTAATAAGGACTACATCAAGTAGTAGTAGTAGTAGTAATGACTACATCAAGTAGTAGTAGTAATAATGACGACTTCAAGTAGTAGTAGTAATAATAATGACTACAACAAGTAGTAGTAGTAATGACTACATCAAGTAAGAGTAGTAATAACTACATCAAGTAGTAGTAGTAATAATAACAACTACATCAAGTAGTAGTAGTAATGACTACATCAAGTAGTAGTAGTAATAATAACAACTACATCAAGTAGTAGTGGTAGTAATAATAATAACTACATCAAGTAGTAGTAGTAGTAATAATAATGACTACATCAAGTAGTAATAGTAGTAGTATTAGTAGTAATAACTACATCAAGTAGTAGTAATACTAACAACATCAAGTAGTAGAAGTTGTAACTACATCAAGTAGTAGTAGTAGTTAATTATCAGTGTTGTGAAATAATAAGGCTAGTTAATTTTCATCCTCAAGTGTTGACACTGCGTTGATTCTTCAATGGGTTTTTTTTGCCGTTCTCTTGGAATTTCACAAAATATGTGTTGTCATCATTTAAGTGTCTTTCTTCTTTACAGACTTGGCTCGGTGTACAAAAATTTTGACCCAACAAAATTTGCTTCCAGTCGGCAATCCTCAGTAGAAGTCTCTGATAATCCGAGCAGCTTGCCAGAATCACCGAGAGAACGAACAAAATGCATTAGCACGGAGCTACCAGATTCAAAATGGCGAAAAGGCAAGCTCAAAAGAACTAAATCTGCGCACGTCCTCAGTGTAGCTCCAGCAGGAGGCTCACCCGCATCCAATCGGTCTGAAAATAAATTGAAGAAGTATCTAAAGACAGCCATTCATAATGCCATGGTAGCTAAAGAGGACAGGTGTTCATTTGATCTAAGCGTTTCCAAGTTAAAACTGAAAAGCAAGCTGTCCACGACATCAAGCAATAGTCACAGTACGGAAGACAGTGTGGCGTCCTCGTCCCAATGCCAGGTTCAGATAGAGCACGAAAGCCCAAATTCTCCTCGTAAAGATTCCGATGAAACACAGTTTTTGCAAACAGAATGCTAGTATATACTGCATAATATGTGTTGATCTCTCTATTAGTCAGATTATATATATATATATATATATATATATATATATATATATATATATATATATATATATATATATATATATATATATATATATATATATATATATATATATTGGATATAAAAGTATATTTTTCAAAATTCCTTGATTTTCCAACTTTAAATTTCTCTCAGAAGCCACAGCCCTGTTCTATAAAAAAGACAACTAATATATTTGTATCGAGGGATACGCGTATTAGAAAATCATGTTTACATTTCTCAAAGTGCAACTTTATTGCGTATATCATTATGCATCAGTAATTATTGCTCGACAATGTAATTTATTGCAACAGATTTTTCAGGTTAGTGTTCATTCAACTTTAATAACGTGAGCACTCGGTCATCCATATAGTGTATTTTAATAGGGTATTGATGACCTACAAATACCATCCTTATCTAAAGTATGGAACTTTTCATATCATACAGTATGGTATATTGATCAAAGGTAGAGAAGAAAATCAGTACTTTTTCCTTTGATAATGCTGTTTTTACACTGTTTTCAAAACTTGTAGCAACTTTAAATGACCTGCTTGGTTTTAGTGCGCGAATGTGTTATATCTCAGTCATTAGCATCGCTGAAGATAATACTGCGTTAATTAAGATCCTTTTATATTTCTTCATTTTCTACATTTTTCTGTCAAGTGCATTAGTTATAAGTTTAGCTGCTCCAAGACTAATTTACATATTGTTAAGCATAGGATAACATTTCAAAATATCAAGATAGGTTATGGTGCATTTTCAAAATACAGTTTCATCTGATTGAAATGACTGTAAAATAATAATAATAATAATAATAATAATAATAATAATAATAATAATGATGTCTTTATATAAAGAGGTTAGCTCGATTAGTTAATTACAACTAATCTCTCTTGGGGCCCTCTACAAAACAAAGTAGTGGCAGTGACCTTTTCGAAACCATCCGAAACACACCTGTTTGTTTTGTCATCCTGCGCAAAAGCCAACAGGCTGAACACAATAAATATTTTATTTCCTGCTTAGGTTTGAATGCTGCTTTCTATAAACTGAAGTTTGGAAATCAATAGGAAAAAGATAAATATTATCAAGGATTTATTGGGACTACAATAAAATGCAATAACAGTTGACTGCCAAACTAATGTCGTGATAAAATCAAGTGTATCAAATCGATGTGTTAAGTTTGGTATTCTTGAAATATTTTACTTTTTTCAAATTTTATTGCTAGGTTTGAACATTTTTAGTTGGTATCTTGTCATATTACTGTTCCTCTATGGCCATTTCAAAGATATCGTTTTTAAAAATCTTGGTCATAATCATAAATGTGTGCATTAAAACTGCTAAATGTAGATATGGAGTACACAATATGAGATATTTCAGGATCAGTAACGTTGAAACATTTTATAATTCAGTACATTCCATGAACAGAAACGTCTAATTTCTGTTCTTAATGTTTTATAATCATACACTGGACGGTAATAAGTGTTGCAGCGAATTTATTTTCTAGGATGACTGTCAGAAAATCACTCGCTTTTAGAATTAAAATTATTAGGCGAACATTTTAGCTTTAAAACTGCAACTTAATGAAAAACGCCGACGTACTGTTTAAAAGGCTCTCCTGCCGAAACGTTTTGCTATCTATTATAACTGTATGTTTGCTTGTTTGTTCGTCTGTTTGTTTTTGTTGTTGTTGCTGCTGTTTTGTTTGCTGTCCTTTTTTGTGTTTTTTATTATTTATTTATTTCATTTTTTATTTTTGTAAGGAGGTATACGTGTATATATCTATTTTCCGTAAACAATCAATAACTTGTACAATTCTCTGCGATAAATGTTTCCCATACAAACACCACCTAACTCTTTATATCTACTATTACTACCACTACTACTACTACTACTACTACTAATAATAATAATAATAATAAAAATAATAATAATAATAATTATTATTATTATTATTATTATTATTATTATTATTGATGATGATGATGCTGTTGTTGTTGTTTCATTATCCCGCTACAACATTCTCATGATACATTTCTTTTAACATCTTCCCCTCTCAAATCTTTAATGGGACAAACTGTTTAGTACAAACTGAAGTTTATGATCTTATATGGCTTGGTTTTTTGCTGCGCATGGTTTCCGTCCTGTGTGTTAAGCCTGTTATTAGGTGAATGGAAGTTGATTCTGTCTGTGGATACAATTACTTTTCTGTTACTTGCTTGTTGGATTTTTGGAAGTTGCATCTTCCCCGAAGAAGAGACGAAGAGTTTGATTAGCATTGGCACCTGGTCAGCGTACGTACACGCAGAAGTGTGCTTCGCGAGGGCCCAGTAATGTCCCTTGCAGTATTCGCACACATCGCTCCTTCTGGGATGTGCGGTACTGAAAATGTTCATTATGTATGTGAATTTCCGAACCACAGAAGAATTGTTTGTGTGCTATATTCAGTGTATGTTACCTTTTGAAAATAGAAAACTCCACTTCATGCCTAAACAGAACTCCGGCTACAAGCTCACATCAAGAAAATAGAACTTTAATTTTCAGTGACAGGGAATTACAAAATAATGTTGATCGTTTACAACAATAAGTCTGTATGATCCACTAGATATTAGCCACTATGTAAAGAACACAATGTATTTATATATACTTCTTTGTGGTTTCTGTTGAACCCCATTCCTTTTTTTCTTTTTTTTTTAAAAAATTCTTTTACAAACTAATATCTTTCCAAAATGACAACTTTCAACTCTGACTTTTTATTCCCCATTAGATGTAAAAAGTTTTGGTGTTGTTCTTTAGATTATAATACATACGACTAACCGAAATATGTTGTACTGTCTGTGTTTTTGTTTCTTATGTGTTGATGTGTCTAAGTTGCACGTTATTTTCCGACAGAGCACGTACAATTTTTAGTATGACATCATCACAGAAATTATGTCTCTTATTACTCACTTGATTTGTATAAAATATTTTTTCCTAACTTTTCTATGAAATCATTTTTTTTTTATCTTGTTTCATTCCCACTCTTTCTTTTTCTCATAAAATAGATTAGAATTTTAGGTATTGTCAGGAAATAGTGAAACTGACCTTGCTTTGTTTTTTGTATATTCGTATAATGAGTTTAACATTGTTTCGTCGTCCAATTTATGTTACACACTTATTGCAATCTGTATTAAATATAAATGCCATTTTGTTTTCAAATTTCAATCTGTGTGCAGTGTCATGTTTAAGTTCTATTACTGTTTATTGCAAGATTTAAATTGTATAGCTATGACCGTGGAAGAAAATGATTAACATTTTTATACTTTATTGTTTTTATAATTGCCAGAATTCATTTGAAATATTACCGTACTTCTTAAAACCTTATCAGAAATTTTATGAGAGTTATAGTCTGAACTTTATGAAAGGAAACAAATGTATCAAGAACAATAACTTTTTTATCTACATATTCATCTTAAATATGTGGTTTATCTACAGAATCTATTATTAATCTCTTCAAGGCTGGGAATGGACAAATCGTTCGAACACTTTTGCAGCAAGACCACCTATAACCGTATTATTTTATTTAATTGTATGTTGTATATTTCAGTTAATTTATAATCTTCTTATAAATAAATATGAGTCACGCCGCATGATTTGAAAATACGTTGAAGAACCTCTATTCAACAATTTCTTCCTTAAGAAAAGACACAAAGAAGTTCAATTACTGTATTTATTATCATGCCAAGTCATGATCTCCGTAAATGAAATTAGTATTTTCATTAATTGCTCAAAGCCCTGCCATACTTATTTGCATCAGAAGATCTTTATTGTTGACAGAAAAAATTATATCATGTGACACACTTTTGCTGCAAATCAAATAAATCAGCTTTCAAATTCGAGCTAAATATCTACATAGAAGATATAAAAACTCAAATTTGACTAAGTTGCCAGAGGTCAGAGCGGTAATATAATTTTTACGTTTTAGTCTACTTTGTGGGACGTTGCCTATTTGTTCTCTTCCAGGCTGCATGTCTTCTCTACTTGTTTGAAATCACTTATGCCAGGCGTAGGCGTTCTCAGGAACGTTTCCGGAGGGGGGGGGGGGCAAAGCTAAAATGAAAGGCACGAGTTTGAAAATGATACTTAATTGCGTGAAGGGGAGATGCATGTTCCCACAGTCGGATTAGGGTGGTTTAATATTTTGGGGTTCGTTTAAATCAGGGCAGGGGAAAACTACCACCTTACCCACCCCGACCTCCCGCGGATGCCCGTGATGCCAGACAACTACTGCTGGTCCAGCGATTGGCCCTAGGTAAAACGATAAGGAGATTTTATGTAAGTGTGATTGACATGGTGAAACAAGTATTACAAGTATGACTTGAAATGTGCATATAACCATCATTTTCTGATCTATCATGTTATTCATAACTTTCAAATTATTTCAAACGTCTTGAAAATGATTTAAAACTTTAAATTAAGCCAGACGTTTCCTAAATTTTAAATTATTCTTTAATAAAATAATCTAAGTCAAAATAATTTTCAGGACCATTCTTATAAAGACGCAATTGTAATTGGGAAGAAACTCGTTTTTAAAATAAAAATAAATCAACGATGGAGAAAGAACAAAGTTTTAAAAATATGTACTAAACAATTATATCCAAATAACTACGATATTCCTTTTTGGTCGAATTTCAAAAATACGTATCATGCAAATGATGTTTACAGTTCTCTTTGATGTATTTCTTTGAGTGTTTATTCATTATTTACATTGACTTTATATACATGTTGTAACGACATCAAGAAAAGTATTTCTTACCAATGTTGAAAGGGTTATTCACGATTCTGTGATACAAGCAGTAAAAAGTTTATATACCTCAAATTTGAGTTACACTATTGTATTTTTACTGAAAATATATAACATTTAGACCAGAATAGAAAATAGCTATCTAGATACATTCATCGGATGACATACATACCTACCTACCTACTTACCTACATACATACATAACAATCATGAATCGTGTTCTTTTTATCAAGTTTTATGCAACACACCACTTCTATGTCATGCACTAGTTACTGTTCATATATATATATATATATATATATATATATATATATATATATATATATATATATATATATATATATATATATATATATATATATATATATATATATATAGCGAAATCTAACATTTATTCCAAAGGTTGATGGTTTTCTAAAGAGAGTTGTTCCATTTCTCGTTAAAGAAAATACTATAGACGTTCAGGTTTCATGGGCAATGGAAGCCGAAAAGCTTCCTTTGAGGTAATGGCCCTAGTTCTACATTACTCGTAAACAACGAACTTTAACAAATTACATCGTAAGAGCATTGTCTTAAAAAACACTTGACTAAAAAAAATACAGTTTCGGTGCAAAATTAAAAACTTCGTTCGGTATTCATTCCGTTTCTCTTTCTTTATTTGCGAATCCAGAAAAACACTAAGCCGAAGGATGAGTTGACTTTTGGATCAGCTCAAGACTACTGTATCATCATTAACAGTCTATTAAGAGTGCGTGTGGGTCTGAATTGAATGACTGCATCTGTATAATTTTCTAATTACCTATTTGCTTATTAGACAACACAAACTATGTTACCACATCAGTCAGTTACATTAAAATGGGCCATTAATTCCGGTACATCATTTTCAGCTTGTCTGTTAGATATGTACGTATGGCGCATTCGGTATGGCATTCACAGTAACATCAATTTATTATACCCTCTCATCCATTGACATTGAGAATAGACCTACATTTAATATAGAAACAAGGGTATTTACCAGAGCAATGTGACAACGATTACAAGAATGTTATTTCCCTTGCTTACCGCCCACATTCTGAAAATAAACAAGAATTATATTTTCTTTTGAGGCGGTGCATGGAAACAATTTTGTAACAGATCAAAGCTTAGAACATATACTTACGACAAAACATAACATTAGATCGCATTCTTAAACTAAAAATGTTAAAGATCCATGAAAAAAATGATAATTCCTTCATCTTTCCTTTGTCCCCCTCTCCACGAACGGGATGAGGCGTTTTAAATGAAATGATATCCTTGTCGTGTTCCTTCAGATTAAGAATGGATGCCACGAATATCATGTTCCTTCAAATCAGAGTTGGGTGCCACAAATTATTTTGTAGTGCGGTATACTGCAGTATAACGCTGTATTTGTTTAACGTACCGCGACACGTACCACAGTATACCGCAGTTATAGTAAGGATCAACATTTCATTTTCTTGACCAGGGGCATGGGTTTTTATACATTTCCGGCTTTCAAACAGCTGGAAAAATATCTTGCTCTGATTGAAAGTAATATAACACAATTCTAAAGCCATTATATTATTGGAAAAAAAATGAATTATATTGGGATAATAAGAAAATAAACTATCTCGGTTCGAAATAAAATCGCAGCCCTCTCCCCCTAAAAATTAAAAGGTCAGTACCTTACACATATAGTAGATGCATTTGCTATGGGTATGTTAACTGTTGTATAAGTTGTCATCTAAAACTATACCTAAATTGGGATGATTAAACTTACACAAAAGCTGAAAACCTGTGAAAGACAACGTGCTGACATTACAAAGCTTGTTGGTCAAAATAGGAAGTGTTGATAATGAAACCTTCACTATTTATATAATAGGCAAGGGCACTTCAAGTGGGATGCTAACACCCGGGACAAGATGTTTATCAGGGAGAGTTAGTAAACATAAAACACACCGATTCAACAACGAGAAAACATTTAGTGGACTAGAGAAATTAAGTACAAATCAAACAGAAAACAACTTCTCTCCTGAAAATCCTTGGAAGATTCTTAGGCTTAAAATAGAATACATTGGTCTTGTTTCAATCTGATTTTTTCCAAACGTTGGATGTGGCCCGAATATCTTTCACAACATCCATTCGGCCGCAACATTGGCATATTTTAACGGTGTCAAACATGATTAAAGGTTCATAAATATAATTGTATTTCTAATAGTCTAAATTAAATTGTGACAAATACAACTATATTGTGAAGCAAATACTAATCATTTTCGAATTATCTTGTCATGGGAAATGAAAGCATGCTTTTAATATCATTAAATCTGTAACAAGAAACTAGGAAATTTTTATACATTCTTTACTGACGGAAACTACCGAAGCGCTGGTACAGTGAAAAAAATACCTTGGTAAGTGCCACCGGAAATAAATATCCTGGTAGAATGCATACCGTAAATGCAGTGCACCTCTACTTCAAATGCTAGAAAAGTGTTCGAAATGGTATATATTTTAAAGCAGTACTCGTGAAATGGACTCAAAGGACCATTTAGTGAGTTTCCTGAACGGCAACTTGAAACCTTGCATAGGGTAAGCAGAGTGGGCATCGCTTCATATTGCTTTTTCTTTAATTTGTTATTTGAAAATAAAACCATTATTCTTGAGGTACTCCTTTTGAAGTTATTGGAGCGGTATAAAAGTTGCACACAATCTCACTCATGTAGACAGTACTAACAAAAACGCAACTAACCGGGAAAATGACAGTGTGTGTATGTGTGTGCACGTGTGTGTGTGTGTGTGTGTGTGTGTGTGTGTGTGTGTGTGTGTGTGATTTTAATTTAGCTTTAACAATTGCAGTCATATTGCTACTATGTTTGCAGTGTAGCAGTTTATAAGGAGATCTAGCACTGGTTCATCACGTAGCATCATGTACCACCCAGTCACATTATCCTGACACCAGGCCGACCAGTCCTAACACTAACCTCTTAATGCTGAGCGCCAAACGAGGCAGTTGCTAGTACTATTTTATACGTCTTTGGTATTACTCGGTCGGGGTCCGAACCTGCTATCTCCCGCATCCGAGGCGGACTTTTTAACCATTTAGGTCACCGGAGCGGTCAAAAAAAATGGCAGAGGAAACAAAAATATATTTCTGTATGTTATATATGTTATATATATAATGGTAGAAAGTTACACTGGAGTGAATACAATAGCTTTAAGTGAGGTGATACAAATATCTCACAGTTTAAAATGAATCAGCAGCGATGCCGGTTTCCAGAGATAATTCCTTTTTTGTTTACATAATATACAAAAGCATAATTTGGTAATTTGTTTATTTCAAACATTATTAAACATATACTTCAATCTTTAAGAAAAGGCGCATATTTACAGCTGACTTTCAATAATGTTGCCATTGAAATAATTAATAACGTCCATAACAGCTGACTTTCAATAATGTTGCCATTGAAATAATTAATAACGTCCATAACAGCTGACTTTCAATAATGTTGCCATTGAAATAATTAATAACGTCCATAACAGCACGATGGTTAAAACAGTACAGTATGAAGGAGGAATAAATTACGCATTTTATTTGGGGTAAAGAAAACGATATGTATTGGGACAAACACACAGTCAATTCTGAAGATTTTTTAAACTTTAGAAGGTCGATTTACAATGATTCCACAAACACAAATTATGTAGGACAATGTTCAATCTAAAATACAAGATATGTCAATATATCCAGCAGCTTCTTACGATGCAAGCATTGAAATGGCACAATTTTGCATCAGTCCAAAATCATTCTTTCGTTTGAAAGAAACTTTGCACTTTTAATTGACTGACAAAGAACAGTATCAACGGCATCGATGCTTGAAAGTCCAATTGCTTAAATAAATATCAGTCAATTGTGGAATACATCCAAAGGGACAAAACGAAATAGATGACATATACATGGAATGTCAAAAAAGCGTGTATTTGTGAAATGTAAAGAACATGATGAGTTGAATCGTCATGAATTAAATGAGACCTCAAAAGTACACTTCTTCATCGGAGTCGATGAAATAGTTTTCATATATCACAGAGTGCAATGTCTGAGTTTTTGTACGATAACAAGTTCCTTGAATGTGACCAATTTGGTAAAAAAGCACAATTGGACATTAAAGTATTTAAACATTCTTGAACAGTGTGCAAATGTTAAAATTATTGTTTTATTTGATCATTTTTAATCATAGACTAAGTTTGAATTGAACGTTGATTTCTGATATCTAAAGTTTATCATGATCTAAAAATGGGGACGTGTTTGCATATTTACATTTCTTTCATTTATAGATTACAAAAAGTCTTGTTAATTAATTTATTTTTAATGTTTAGTTTATTTACGAAGTCAAATTGGTTTTCTGACAGCAATTTAAAACTTGTAATAAAACGATAAGGTCTTCCGAGATGCGTGAAATTAAAAAACGGAGAGTTTACTTGAAAAGACATCAACCTATTCTTGTGAAGAAAACAATTAATCATGATAATTTTATGATAATGACAAGATAAAACTAATTTAATGTATGTCGATTCTTAAATATGCACAACTTCAGACAAGATAAAACTAATTTAATGTATGTCGATTCTTAAATATGCACAACTTCAGACTTATGGATTACCTTGCCAAAATCATCTGATGGCACGGTAGTTCAATTCACTGGAAAAACAAACGACGAAGACCAATACAAATCATATGTTAATCTAAAATACCTTCAAAGATGATTTCACGGTGAAGTTCTTGTCATCTGTTCACCGGCATTTCTTTGACAGGCTGGACTGTAAACAAGCTAACGTGCAATGGAACACAGATTTAACTTCGGATCATCACCAAGACCTTATTACTCACTGTACACTGTCGCCGAAAGACAAACAGACAACTACACCATAAGCTCATATTCTAAAAGAACAATTACCTTTAAATCCATACCAAGAATGCTTAAATCTAACTCCTGTATCACCACCAAAAGGAGACAGGAAAATATACTCTTAAAATAGACTGGACTACATTCGTGGGTACTGAACCGGAACTAATAATTGTGATCTGATTCCATCATCACTGAAAAGATCAAAGCTTATAACACTGATCAAAACTCATCATCACTTGAAAGATCAAAGCTTATAACATTGATCAAAACTCAATCAACGCATTGAATACTATCTGTCTGGCCAAAAATAACTTGTTAAACTAGGAATCGCACATAGTAACTGGGACAAAACCTCTAAATGGGTATCTCTAGACTAAATATTTGGACCTCTCATATTGAATAACTTTATAAATTACATTTCCTGCATCACATAATAAACAACACTGTATAATTACAATGATAACATTGGTATCTCTTATATCCATAAAGATAACAAATCTGTTTTTCAAAATGAGAGCAAGATGCAAACTAACTGTTTAACGGGCATTGTTGTGCAAGCCAATCCAAAGAAATTCCAAGCTATTAGTTTTTACAAAAATATTGTAAAACGAACAAAATCTAATTTTCACCTTAAAACACCTTGAAATACCCTGTGAAAACTGTGTGAAAATACTTGGAAAATACTTGCACTCTCAACTAAATGTTAGCAACAGCATAGTTGGAGGTCTTACAAATTTTTAATTTTTCTTTTTTATTTCTCCCATAACCTGGCTGGCCGTATGGGCGCCAGTAATGACTTTGCGAAAATCTCTCTCCATTTTGCATTGTTCTCCACAACTCTTTGGGAGTTTGCAAAGTCAATGACTGTCCTCTCTTTGATGCTATCTACCCACCTCTTCAGCTCTCAGCCTCGTTTTCTCTTTTCTCTCACTGTACCCTATAGGATTGTCCTTGACAGGCCAGGTGTGCGTGGGACCTGACCATACCATATTAGTTTGCCTTTCTTTACAGTGGTAAGCGAATCTTCATATGGTCCAATTGCACATCGGATTTTAATCCGCACCTCCACATTAGAGATGTGGTCTTAGTATGAGATGTTCATGATCCTTCGATAACATTTCATCTCAAAGGCATGGATTCTTCTCTCTAGTTCTGGCAAATGTCTCACATGCATACAGGAATATGCATACGACGATGGATCGAATAAACTTGATCTAGGTCCCAAACGTAATGTTGCTCTCCTTTCAAATAGGATTCAGCCTAGCCAGTGTAGTTGTTGTCTGCGCAATCCTTGAAAGAACCTCGGGTTTTGAATCTTTATCAGAGGTTATAGCACCTATATACTTGAAGCTTGCCACTTTGCCAAGTTTCTGTCCATTCATTTTATTTCCTATTGGATACCACTCGGTTATATCGCATGTAGTATCTCTCATATAACACGATGCATACATTTTTCATTCAAAGGAAGCGGTACGTGTCTAGTTTACTTTGAATGAAATATAGATACAAAGAGGATATATTATAGATACAGCGGGCATGCTATACGTATATTTTATTTATACAACATGCAAATACACACCCTTGCATTTCCAAAACTTTGACGCATGGAACTAACTCTTAACTTACCTTCCGACTGTGTTCACTTCATAATTTAGATCCTCAGTTATTGCATCTATTCACAAACTTACTGTTAACTTGTTTTTCCTATTATGAGCTTCTAATTTAATCATGTTGATTAAAAACAATTACGGAAATAAATAAGGTAGAGCTCAATAGACTTTATTTAGATAGCATTGGTGGTGTGACCATTAGATCACCGGTTAGTACGTAAATTAGTGTGACATAGGTCAAGCGATATTTGCGTTATTTATAATTCAGTCATGCGAGTCCTTTAAATTCTCTCTCTCTCTCTCTCTCTCTCTCTCTCTCTCTCTCTCTCTCTCTCTCTCTCTCTCTCTCTCTCTCTCTCTGTTAGTTTGTCTCAATTTTACCGCCATATGTCCAGAGAGAAAGCTTGAGATCCAATGAGGTAAAACTTAAGGCCAACTAACCAACCAAGAGAGAGAGAGAGAGAGAGAGAGAGAGAGAGAGAGAGAGAGAGAGAGAGAGAGAGAGAGTCATTTAAATATTTAAAACTGATCTGTTTTAGAAACTTGTATAAGTTATAAAAAAAAAAAATCAACTTCAAATTATTTCTTTTTTACTTACATTTACATAGTTATTTAGGTACTGAGGGATTTGTACCCATGCGACAGATAAGTCTAGCTGTTTTGCTAACCTTCTCTTATCTCAGTCATGTTGTCTCAAACAGGTCGTCTCAGTCATGGTGTCCACGCGCTAGGAACTACTTTTAAGAAGAAAAAAAAAAAATGTTTTCTGCTGTGCCTGACGGAGACGTTATAAAATCAAACAACAACAATAGATATATAATAAAAAGAAATTTATTCATACAGCAACTTATGGCGAATTTTATCATATATGTAACTTAGTACATTTTCAGATTAGAATCATCAAATATAGCTAAAAGTATCTAATTCTTCAAACTTCGTCAAACACTCCCAACCAAGCCCCAGCTGAATAAAACATTGTAAAGAAATGAAAACTCTTGCACTTACCAATCAAGTGGTTCATTCTTTAGTCCACACGCTATTCCACAAGACGATTTCCATGTAGCGTAGCATTGTACAAGTGACAACAACACTTGCCATATTTCCAAGACAGAAAATATCCAAGAATATCATGTATTTTAAATCTCCTCACAGTCTTTACACACTTCGTTAAGCCTGTGTATTTTACCGTACTGTTGCCTACCATAGAACTTTTTCCAAATTTGAACTGATGAAAGTTAAAAGTTATCCATATAAAAGATATTAATTTCTTATTGTTATTTTCACATGATTTCAATCGATTAAATGTGATAACACACTAATAATATCAAATGATTTTTATGTTTCTATTTTCTTATGCGTAGAACTTGTGTACTTAGAGTTGACTAGGCACATCATTTTGCCCTCATTAACATAATCGTATTAATGCGCTTTGACATAATAAACGCACGCGGCTCGAAACGCTCATGCTGCAATACTTGTAATACGTAACGATCATAAGTTGGGTTTTTTCTTAATTATTTGTTTCTTTTTTAAGAGCAGTATATATAGTTAGATTCTACTTATATAATTTTTCAGATTTTCATAAAAGAGTGCATAACCTGATGACCATTATTGAGAATGAGAGGCAATAATAGTACCAGATGATAGCTGTCTTTGGAATCTGCTAACTATATTTCAAAAGTAAAGGATTATTTTATTTTAAATGGAAATAAATTGGATGAGAAAATAATCTATGTCGGTGTTTGTACCGAGACAAGGAAATCCCAGTCGCGGGGTTACATTTTTCGCCTCCCCCTTCGGCAGAGTCTCGAGGGGAGACAACTAATGTAACCCCATGACTGGGATTTCCTTGTCTCGGTTAAAACCCCAACATAGATTCTATTATCTTTTATCAGTTTGTGTTGCAAATGCAATAAATCATCCTCACTATGAATTAGTTTTTTTTTTCTGGTGCCAAAAGATAATCTTTAATATAGTCCTGCAAATGTGTTGCTACTTCGAGAATTGAATTTTCCTCACTCCAATGCATACAATTCTGGATTTCTACGTTGTCGGCCCATTTAAATTCTGTAGTTATTTGCATTATCATATCTATTAGGTGTCGTACTTATTCCTCCTCTGATTATCGATTCCATCAAATAAAACTACGGACAAATCATAATCTGTTAACAATTCTATTAAGACCTTAATTACATTTAAACTTGAATAGTGAGCTATTTTAGATTAATAACTATTCATGCACAAGGATCTAAATTCTTCAAAATATCACATAACACCAAAGCATCGTTCTTTACGTAGTTGTCGTGAAGACCGATAAGAGAATTTGATTAGAATTGTTTCATAGGATATTTTACATTCTCTGTTACTTTGCTGTGCTAATTTCTAATCCCGTTACTTTTGGAAGAAAAAAAATGTTCCGTTTCGTTAAATCTTTATGCCAATCCCATTTAATCCTTTGCATAAATATCTTTTCTAAAACAAAAATCTGGGTTATATGCATCGGTATGTGCCACGTCAGTAGGCATCGCCTTATTCGTCTTATTCGCTATGCCCTTCGGCTTGGCTAAATTGTTTTATTGCTTCCGTGAATTTATCGTCCTGGAGATTTCTAACAAGTTGCTCTAGTGATTGACCCTTAAAACAATAACTATCCAAGGGTCTTTTCTACAAGAAACATCGTTGTTGTTTTCCTTGAAGTTATCAACTATAAAATACGTACTAAACGGTATATCTTTTTTCATCTATATCGGTAGTATTTATACTTCTTGATCTACTGTTTTGGATGTAAATTACTCAACTGATGTGCTGTGTCACTATATTTTCCAGCTGATTGATCATGGTCTCTGCATGGTCATAATATTTATCGATAAAGTCCTTTTCTTTGAAAACCACTGTTCGTATTCCTTGTGATTTCGTTTAATATGAGGCAAATTCCTGTTGGTATGTATAGTTGGTGTGTGTGTTTATTTCGCTGGTTTATTGTTAAGGGATGTGTTGTTTTGTTTTGCTTTGTTTTTGTTTTGTTCACAATAAAAAATACAAGAAGCCCCTGGTTATTATTGGTCAGTTTTTATTTTACGTTTTTCGTTCAGAGTCTTGTACCTATTCATGTTTTAGCTTCACAATTATTTTTATTTTTCTTCTAGTTGGGGCACTTAACGGAGAAGGCTGTAGTTTCCATCTCTCAGATTTTAATATTTTGTATCAAGCAAATTTTGTGCCATTTGCATTATATTTTCTTTCGTTCAAACACCATGTCTTTAAATTAAAGTAGAATCTACTCTGGTATGAGTAACATTCAATAGTCTTTGAGCACTTGCATGTACATTTTGTTGTTTCTTTGTATTCCCTGCTTTTCTTTTCTCCTTCCGCAAAATGCCATATCTCATTCCGTATAATGCCATTGTGATTTCATTATTTGCACAAACAAGTTTGTCCTAAAGGCATCACGTATGTCATATCTCTCTTTTGCTTTTTCTTTTCTAGAACCGGGCACATTTTTTGGAAATGACATATAT
>JAECUM010049940.1:0-36040 GCA_016617855.1 Megalonaias nervosa | reverse complement strand
TATTGAAACAACCGGTGTCGAATTCACATTTGTGAGCTAAACGTAGGCATTTTGAGAGTATTTCGAGAAGCTTATTTTGAAAATTAACTGCACTATTGACACGCATATCATTCGCGATATTGAGCTGAAGGAACTATAATACTACTTCTATTACGGTCGGTGCATCCACTACACATACTTCTGTTATTACTACTACCAAAACACAGAGTACTGCTACTAATACTACAAATGCCGCAGCTTCCACTGCTAATATTTCTGCTACTAACATGCTGGCATGTTACTACTTCTCCTAAAACTTCTACTTGCTGATTGCAATGTTACAAGGATTCACTTTTTCACGTCATCACCAGAACCCTCGACATCATTAGCATCTTCATTGTTATATCCGTTAACAATATTTGATGGAAATTTCAAGCACTGATCGTGCTGATGACATGGAATTTAAATCACATATTTTATAAAATTCGTCCCTTAGTTTTGGAGGGGGTATAAAGCTAGTTATCTATGTGTCTTGGTGGTGTGTAGTGAATTAGATCTTCTCAACAGTTCTGCCAGTAAGTGATTCGGGGAGTTGATAAGTGTTTCAGGCAGGTGGATGGAGTGGAGTTAGGGTCAGCCGCTTCTACTGTTGACTCGGTTTCTGCTGTTATCAATTTCACTTTAGAGACTATTTCTATCCAAGTATACTACCCATTTTGCTGCTACTACCACTACAACTACTCTTTTCAATCACCCATCACGCTGTATAATCCGCCACTTTTGCCACAAATAGCACTGTTCTTGTTATCAGAATCGCTGCTTTAATTACCATTATCATCACAAACTTATCCCTGAAGATGATAATTCTACAATTTTAGGAACATGTAAAGATCAGCACGTGATAACAGTACCAGCACAAACTGCACATATTCTACAAAACTTTATCAATGCATACCATTTAAGCAAAGAATCGAATCACATATACCATTTGAATGAACGGTGAAACAATGATTAAAGTTCCGGTTAATTGTATTTACCGTCATGGGTAGACGATTTAAGATGGCAATTTCTATTTCCTGACATACCTGCATTAATATATTGCATTTTATGTGACGGAGTAAAAATGCAGTGCTACGAGAGACTAGTAGATTTTTCTAGGTTAAAGGCATACAACCAATCCATCATAGTTGGGTACATTGATTTAGATAAGACAGGCCGATTTACAGGCAACAATTAATCCATAACCTTCTTGAATTTGGTATAAATTAATGATTGTAAATTGTATTTGTTTCTTTATAACTGAAAGCATCAATCACACAGCTGATAGTGTCTGGCTCAAATTACATGTATTTAATTGAATTTCAATACGTCAGGCAGACACATATGTAGCACCAAATTCTACGATAGTCAGTAAGGAATATATTGAGAACTAATTTAATGGTAGGCATAAATGCGCATGTGAATCCACCATTCAGTGGAAGTCAGGAATGAACACATGGAGCCCCAATTTAGCGCTAGTTAGGAATGAGGATATAGATCCCTTAATCTACGGTAGTCACAAATGAGCATATGGAGCCTCAATTCTATGGTTCTCAGGAATGAGCCCAAATTATCAAGTAGTAAGTACCTCCCTATTAATCATACCGAAGATAAACAGAACGTTGTATAACCACGTTTAAATTATTGCAGCTTATAATTTGGTTTAATTAATACGCATACTATTAATATTTGTGTCCCTCAGGTACGATTCCGTATCTATAATTACACCATTATGTAATCAGTATTTAGCCAATCAGAAACAATAATTTGATTCATTCCAAGACGGGTCAGATTTGGTTATTATCCCTTTAGGTCTTTTGATCTTAGCAGAAAATTAAATCATTCTAAGCCGCTAATGTTTGTTTTTTTCACGTGTTATGTTCATTAGGCGTCTTTTTAAAATTGGCAGCGCATTATTAAGATTTTCACATTTGGCGATGAACAGATACATGTTTCATTATTTCACAAGTCTGACTTAGACTGATTGTTAGCCAAATGTATAAAAAAAACAAAAACCAACTTCAGTCGCGAAAACAAAAATTATGTAATGAAGTCGTTTTACCTTCAGGAGAATAGGTAAAAGAAAAGATTCATCCAGGTTGTTGCTTTGGAAGTAAGTAGCCCCCAAAACGTTTAGAACGATACATTTAATCTTGCATTGGATCTGGAGAAGTATATCACTTGAGTGCACATCAGGTGAAATATGAAATATGTAGAGAAGAAAGTGGCATTTCGAGAAATATAATATACACAGATATTAGATGCCTACTGTTATGCATATTTGATTTAATTTGTGTGCTTAACATTTTTCCATGATTGAAAGTTAGATAATGTAAACAGGATGTTTACAAGGCTACATTTTGTCCGTGATTGTAGTTTATAAATGTCTATGAGCTTGGAACATTATACAAAAGAGACTTGGTAACGATATGATTGTAGTTTCCATTAGAACGACACATATACTGGGTGTGTGTGAGTGTGTGTGTGTGTGTGTGATTTGGATTTGTAACCTTGCTTTAACAATGTGGCAGTTTATAGTGATGTCTAACACTGGGGCATCATACCGCAGACATTTAGCATGATGTCCCACTCAGTCATATTATCCAGACACCAGTCCGACGAGTCCTAACACTAACCTCTTAGTGCTGAGCGCCTAGCGAGGCTGCTGCTAGTACAATTTTTATAAGTCTTTTGGTATGACTCGGTCGGGGTTCTAACCCGCGACCTCCCGGACGCTCTAACCACTAGGCCACAGGAGCGATTTACTCATATCTTGAGCAATTGACACTGTGCATAAGGAAGGACGTGGTAGGAAAATAATTCACTCCTATTTTAAGATCATACTGTTGGAATCCTTTGCAATTGTGTTGTGATTCGAGAGGGTTTATTTGTTTAAATTATTCATTGGAATTACTATGTACTCATTGACTTTCGATTGATATTGGGATACGTCAGGACATTCAAGACTATTGAATTCATACGGAAAATGCGACACTTTTGGACTTGTGACAGAATATTTAAGATTAGTTTGGACTTAATTCACAATACCGCAGGTGTCTCTTGGATTTTTACTTTGTATTGTAGAGAAATAAATAAGTTGTTCATAGAACATAAATTGTTTGTTTCGCTTCTTTCCGTTACTTAAGACCTATAGTTGTAACAATACACATTGGTAAACACATTTTGAAATCAAAACGAGTGTCATATTGATTTCCAACTGTCAGAATATATCTAAACTGTTTACGATCGGGAATATTAGAATATGATACAGTCAGCGTAAACAATTGTGTTTTCATGACACATCTCATTATAACTATATTGATTATCTTGAATTTACCAATCACGGTTTACCTACAGTGAGTGGTCGGGACATGTCTGAGTTCATAACTGTCATTAAAACAGACTACACATTACTATAATTACATTACTCTAGTAATAGTGCCAACACCAGAACCAATCAGCATATTCCAGTCAATCTGAAAGCACCTGAACAACGTCCCAAGTCATCACAGCAACAGTGCCTCAAAGGTGAGAAACACATTAGAGAAAAAATAAACTATGCATTAAACTTTCTTTACTCCAATAAAAACTTTTAAATAAATTCATAGCTAATACATAATATGACAAATAAGTGTGCAATATGAAAGGAGTCTTGTCTAACGTCGATGTCTCCCATACGCAAGAAAGAAAACAAACTGCATATTTCAAGAATGCGTTCTTGATATATGCGCCAAACAATTTTTTTTTCTCGCTGTGTTGATTTACGTGCAAAGAAGTAATTAGCTTTGAATGCAAATAGGCTAATTGTGACGATGAAAAAATAATTAGACATGGATGCATTTGGGCAAGTTATTCACAAATGAAACAAACAAAAAAACAACAACAAAACAATTAGCTATGTATGCATGTATGCTAACTATTTACAAATGAAAAAGATGATTAGCTATGCATGCATGCGGGCTAATTACTTGCGATGAAAAAATAATTAGCTAAGAATGCGAGTAGGTTAAGTATTTAGAATGAAATGAATAAACTGTTCACCGGGAATTATCCTCTTTATGTTTTTAAGAGCATGACCACACTAATTTCTTTATACACCTCCTTCTTTTATCTATATTTCTGATGAATCCCAATGTGTTATAAATAGGGTAAAATGCACATAGACCCTATTGCCTGTGCTATGCACTAGCATTCACTAACCATATAAAATGATTTGTATGCTTGTTGCTTGTTCTGGAAGAAGTTGCATATTAATGAACTGATTGGAACAGTTGGTGCAAACATTTAAAATTTCTATTTTGGCTTTAATTATGCCTTCTGTTAAACGCATGTGTAAGTTACATTTACTAATTGCCAAATCTTCCAAAATCATAGAAATTTATGAATTGTTTCTTTAAAATAAAATACGAAAGAACAGTCTTCGAAAAAAGCATCTGTTGGAAACCCGCTGCCAGGTGGGGATTTTTTCCACTCGGGTCAGCATTATTTCTTCACAGGCCCGCCGGGCAAGTAAATTTCCAAAGAAATGCAGATAAAAATGCAGACGCAAAGATAAAATATTGTCCAAACGAATATTGTAAAAAAATCCCAACATCCTATCATCATATCCGAACTGCTAAGTATCTAATCCGAATAATCCAGTCGTTATATTCTGTCTCTTCTCAAATCGCGGTACTCGGGCGCTAAAAATTATTCGAGTTACTAAGTATCCCATTTGCATCTTCAAGGTCAATCATACGATCATTCTTCAAATATATGTGGAGGGCTGTTATTCGGACACCTTCGGCTATTTACAAACCAAGGATTGAACAAGAATTATCAAACTATTTCTTCTTTTTGTTTTTCATTTTGTAACATTTCGATGAAGTCTACAGTCATTTCTATGGTAAAAATAGGTTGTGTTTCTTTTCGCTATAAAACATGGCGCTGACATATAAACGAGGCCTAATTTTTTCTTGCAGAAATAGCCGATGTTGCTGTAAGTATCCAAAATCTATTCTTCGTGACGTCATCCTCCTTGTACAGCTAATGTTATTTTCTTCGTTTCTCTCAATCATCTTTATTCTCGACTTGCACGACCACCTACGCGGTTATTAGCTGATTTTGTCAGCAGTGATTTATCAGAGAGAGAGAGAGAGAGAGAGAGAGAGAGAGAGAGAGAGAGAGAGAGAGTGGGATATGAACCTAGCAGTCACTTTAAACAAGACAAATAAATCAAACATCAACTTGACATTCCGTACACCATTAGCAAATTTCGCCTTCCATCATAATCGGAAAGATTTGATTAAGATAGATCAGTTCCATAAATATTATTGTATGTTTTATTGAAATGCTAACAAAATTGATAGCTTATCACACTAAAATGTCCATTTAGCTATGTAACGCTAGTAATGATTCAAAGTGGTTGCAATAAAAGCTTTCGATTATGTTGTGGCTCAAATCTATTCAATGAATAGGGAATGGTGTTTGAGATTACGGTTAGTCATATATTCAAAGATCAAGTTCAAGTCTGATTATTCGATGGGTAAGGTATTAATAAACTATAACAATTAAGCAATCTCTAATACATGCAGAACAGAAAAAATGTTTAATTTTCATATAAGAGAACAAGGAAACAAACATAAAAACAAACAACTGATAACGTGAAGAATAACAGACATGTCAGCCTGTAATACGCACAAATGATTTTTCTTTCAAGAATGTTTATAAATCCATTTCAGCATGTGAGCAGCAAGTCCTATACATTTCTTAGACAAAATCACATAAGAACTCAAACAACATGCAAACATAGGACTTACGCAAATATGGGACATACAAAAGATATATAGTGCACAGTCGTGATAATGTCTAACCGGTCAGGAGGGTTGCACAATAAAGACACTTAGTAATCGCGTCGAGTTTATTCTGGTACTCAAAGGGAATATATTTCCAGCTATTTTACGCAAAGAGGAGCAGTCTGATATCCTATTGTATCTTTCTGATTAAACTAAAACTCCATATAAAAGCTAAGAGTTCCATAAACATTTGAGCAAAAGTACTGAAAGTATGCGTTTTGTTATAATACAGTTGTTCAATAATGCTAATACAAAAATCTTTCTTTAAAGGACACTAATTGGCCAGTAACATTTTTTCCTTTATAGACATATTTTCGTGATAGAAGGTAAGGTATGTAATGAAAACAAATGAAAGGAGTTCTTTAAGGTGCTTCATTTTAAGATGTTCTTGATATCCATCTATCCTCCAAGACAAACTGCTCACCAGATGACGTCATAAACATTGCCAATTTCCCCGTGAAAGCCTCGTTTTGTATCGTCATTTATATTACGTTAAAATGAATTTCAAGGGAAACGTTATAAAGCTACTTAACAAAGATAGATCTGTTAGGCTAAATTTTATGTGTTATTTCTTACTGTTGGCGATTCTGTTCAAAAGCAATGGTAACTCAAGATGACAAGCCTTTCGAGCAGAATTCGAAAGCAATTCTGACTAGAGATAAAAAGCATTTCTAGCAGATTTCGGAAACACTGCTAACTAGAAATAAAAAATCTTTCTGCTTGTTTCTAGCAGATTTCTTGTCATGATGGCAATGCCGTTATCCGAGTTTTAATGGGAATAAACTTACTGTGAGGTGTATGCTATTCATTCGGTTGGAACGTATTCATCTCTTGGCGATGCAAGTCCGATACCTTCGACTACCTACGACAGCCTCAGTTTTTTTCTATTATACATCAGAAGAACAAGGACAATCCAATTAAATCTTCATTGTCCATGGTGTATTCAGAAACATTTGTATTATTTATAAAATAATTCATTTGCCAGGTTTTACTAGCGAATGATCTAAATATACAGAAATAACAACATTAAAAAATAAAAATAATAAAGAACTCGTATCAAGAATGTATATAATCTAGCTTTAATTCCATGTAATCTGCGACATTAACAATGATGTGACATCATCTGTTCATTACTTTATTCGGTTTTTGTTAAATTTTCAATTTAAGTCAAAAATAATTCCTGAAATAAGCCAATATTTCCTTCAAAGATGAGTGTTTTCATGAAAATCACTCTGAAATCGATATCTTGGATTTTCTGCACAGTATATCAAAGTATTTGGATATAATGAGGTTAAAAACGTTTGGCGCTAGATTGCGGATAAGACCCAAGTGAATTGGACATCTTCTCTTACTGGTGAAAAGTGGGTTTCATTTCTGAATCCAGTACCAAGCAGCCTAAGGTTTTTAAAGCGAATCTCAAATACAGCAACGAGTACCTGCAATACACACGCAAACACACATTTGTAGGGTGTGGTGGATGATAGATGCTGTCCACGATTGTTATGGTCTTTGTTCATCGTTATCTAGAAGATGATCGACCACGATAGTATTGCCCGGACAGAGTTATTAATAACATAAGATATGAAATTAATGTATGGAATAACAGAGATCTGAGCAAAGATATAGAATAGAACAACACTAGCCACCGAAAATAAAATATACCAATTTAATCAATTACAAAATGTAAAATTGAACATGACCTTTTAATGATGTACATTCCCTTAGAAATAGAATTACACAATTTATGCGAAATTCAATTATCCGTTCTGTTATACCGATAAAAGCAAATTTCATCATAGCATCGAGTGACTGACTGATCGAACTTAAATTGCAGGCATGTCAGCATAACCTGATTACTTCCGGTCCTTTCCAAATCACTGTTAGCTACAGTTCATCGTTACCATATTGCTCTCTCTCTCTCTCTCTCTCTCTCTCTCTCTCTCTCTCTCTCTCTCACCTCTTTGGGTCATCAACCGTAACTTGGCCATCTGCTGTCTTTCCCCACTACATGGTGCATTGATAGAGTTATTTTCCTTCAAATGAATATAATATGCAACCTATATATTTGTCAGGTTTTGTTTCGCCAGGGATCAGACAATATTCCCACTCATTTTACGTCAGATGTCATCTTGTCATACTGCAACAGAACTTGTGTATTTACCAGCGGCTACGCACATTCCAAACTGGAACTATGACCTAACTAGACCTCTTTGAAAACTATACGCCTCACCCACTGTGGACTAAAATTTACAAGCCGAACAATGTCGGTCGACACACGCCAATTTTCTCTGTGAAAGAATTCACAACTTAATTACACAAGCAAATTAATGGACTTCACATCTTGTCGTAACTACATTACTTGCTTACTATTGGTTCTTTGACATAGACATGGTAACATCTAATCTTAGCATACATGATACGCACCATTTAGGACATATAAATTTAATTCTCAGTTGATATCATAATAACACAAGAATATCCTACAATACATGATTTATATTACATACAAAACAGCCAAATCCGAACACATTCATACCAGTGAAATATTGTATGATATCTAAGAATGCAAGAGTCATATAACGTTCAAGAGCCCACTATATATATATATATATATATATATATATATATATATATATATATATATATATACTATATATATATATATATATATATATATATATATATATATATATATATATATATATGCGTGCGTGCATGCATATATGCATGCTTACGTACGTACATACATGCATGCATACATAGACATACAGACATACCTCGGTCTACCGACATTTGCAGAGTAGCTTTGACGAATTATGAAGAGAGGATGTACTACTTCCCAATTTGAAATGACATTTGTCCTGGATGATGCATGATGCAGGTTCTCTTTGCTGCATGTCCTGTTATCCCCTGTGCCTGGGTTGGGCCTTCTGTTAAATTCATTTTCCAATTTGCGAATAATGCCAATGTATATCTCTTTAATTGAGTGCATCCAATACATTTGTCTCTAATTCAGTACATCCAATGTATGTGTATTTTACTTCAGTATATCCAATGTATGTGTCTTTAATTCAGTATATCCAATGTATGTGTCTTTAATTCAGTACATCCAATGTACGTGTCTTTACTTTCAGTATATCCAATGTATGTGTCTTTACTTCAGTACATCGAATGTATGTGTATTTAACTCAGTACATCCCAAGTATGTGTCTTTAATTCAGTACATCCAGTGTGTATGTCTTTACTTCAGTACATTCAATGTATGTGTTTTTAACTCAGTACATCCAGTGTATGTGTGTTTAATTCATTATATCCAATGCATGTGTGTTAAACTCAGTACATCTAATGTATATGTCTTTAATTCAGTACATCCAGTGTATGTGTGTTTATTTCAGTACATCAATGTATATGTATTTAACTCAGTACATCCAATGAACGTGTGTTTAATTCAGTACATCTAATGTATATGTCTTTAATTCAGTACATCCAGTGTATATATGTTTATTTCAGTACATCAATGTATATGTATTTAACTCAGTACATCCAATGAACGTGTGTTTAATTCAGTACACCCAATGTATATGTCTTTAATTCAGTACATCCAGTGTATGTGTGTTTATTTCAGTACATCAATGTATATGTCTTTAATTCAGTACATCCAATGAAGCAAAATCCCAATTCTTTCTCTATCTTTTAACAATCCCTGTCTCGCTTTCATACTCAGTCAAGCGATAAATCAATCAGTCCTTTAATTGCATATCTGTCGGGGTTGGCGGATTAACGCTTGCGAGTTAGTAGTTCAGTTGGGGGCGGGAGGGGGATATGATATTTAAGTTAAAGATCCAAGCATATACCATGAAAGCTGTCCTTAAACCATAATTGATGTGTATATGATTATTAAGGCTATATTAGGCTACATATTATACGACTTAGACCTATATGTGATGTAGTTAAACAAATGCAATTTTGTCCAAAGCAATTGACTGGGCGGGGAGGGGGGTTGGACATGTGCCCTCTGCCCCCCACCTGATTATAGCACTGTCTCTCTGTCTGATTATCAAAAAGGCCTTGATATTTTCATGACTGAAAAGACACACTAAATGCTTTCAAATGATAAATCTAAACAAAAGTATGACAACTGAATCATGAAATGATTTATCCACATAGTCGATATATACAGAATCAATATAAAAACAGAACTTACTATATTGAAACTTTTACCATTGTGCCTATTTTAAAAAATGCAAAACCACATAAAACTAAAGCTAAGCTAAATCACAATGTTTTCCTCTATAGCGAAGACTTTTACCGTTGCAGCTGCAGCCTCCAGTCCTAATGCGCAATATTGGTTCATTCAAGCGTGTTTTCGAATGCCTCTCTCGCTGTACTCATAGCTTCTCTATTCATTAACAGGATGCCGCTCCATAAATGAAAACATATTTAAACAATCTAGCCATTCTCCCTCTACGTCATGCAAATCCATTTAGAGTGTCACACAGAGGATGAACCCCATTGGACACGGAGAGACAATTGGGAATGGCATAACGGCAATATTGGTTTGAACATAAACTAGCCGTCTGCTAATATGTATAACTCTTGCATATTTCTGCCAAGGACAAATCCAAATATAAATAAACTCAGTATACCAAAATGTGCATGGAATTTGGTCAATAACTTTAGAAATTTGGGAATAATCTTTAACTCCACACAGTTTTAGAAAACTTCAGACAGGAGGGTTCAAGTTGATAAAAAAAATGCCATATTAACCGATTATGTTTAGGAATTTTCATCAAACATCTAAAGGAAATTCTAAGTAATTGCCGGCAGAAAGAAAACGTTTGCACTGAGTCGAGGTCGAGGACGCCGAAGCTGAAATCAGCATCGCTATATTGGGATTTTTCTCCCCAAAAGGCGAGAAATAGATAATTATATGCGTCCAGATACGATTAGTGCTGTGTTTGTGCTCACAACTGCATCTCGTCTTTAATGCGTGTCCCTGTCAGTTCGTGTTTGTTAACTTGTCTGTGTGTCTGCATGTCTGTTTTAATTGATAAGGTTGAAACTGGCTACGCATCATTTTCTTTACTTTCAAAATATAATATCTTGCTAACAATTCATAGAAGGTTTATAGGCCTTAACCTAAAGGTTTATAGGTCTTAACCTGAAGGTTTATGTGCATTAACCTGAATGTGTATATGCCTTAACTTGAAGGTTTATGGGCCTGAACCTGAAGGTTTATGTACCTTAACTTGAAGGTTTATGTGCCTTAACCTGAAGGTTTATGTGCCTTAACTTGAAGGTTTATGTGCCTTAACCTGAAGGTTTATGTGCCTTAACCTGAATGTGTATGTGCCTTAAATTGAAGGTTTATAGGCCTTAATCTATAGGTTAATGTGCCTTAAACTGAATGTTTATGTGCCTTAACCTGAAGGTTTATAGGCTGAACCTGAAGGTTTATGGGCCTGAACCTGATGCTTTATGGGCCTGAAACTGATGCTTTATGGGCAGGTCGCGATAATTACATTAAATTTGCACCTTCTATGACTGATATTGCGAATGCATATTTTTCAACGTTGAACTTTGCGTGCAAGACTTTGACTTGAAAAAAATTATAAATTCCAGATGGGTTTAGTTTAGAAAAACGTTTTTAATAGTTAGATGATTTTTGAGAACGATAACGTGTAAAATGCGCATGCGTGTACACTATGAGAATCCAGATGATGCGTATTTGCAACAGTGGTTTAATTACTAATCAAAGAATACACGGAAATGTCATTATTAACACTAACCTGTACCTATTTACTGTTATTTTTTGATAAAACGTTCTTAAATTTGCAACAGAAGGAAATTAAAACTTTACGTACCATAATACAAACGGAGAAGCGAAAGTGTATTGTGGATTCTGCACTGTGTGTATACGTATTTATTTTAGCTGTTTTTCGAGTTTCGTTGGATTTTATAAGCTTTTAATTGTTGAATCAGTCAATATTCCAATCTATTTATGGAAAAGGGAGATCACATAATTCCTGATAATAATTTTAAAGGATAACTATAATCGGTGAAAAGACAAAAGATTACGTTTTAATGATCTACGACATCATATATGAAAAATTCAGAATAGACATTGCCATGACAACGGTAGTTCAGGGCAGATAATGAACCCCTAATATTTGTGTGACTTCTTTAAGGAAACATTTTTCATTTCAATTTAATTTGTTTGTCGATGAAAATAACACATTATCAATATTATTGGAATCATAAGGTAGTTTTAACAATTTCGCATCAGTTAGGACTTTTCCATATAGCTACTGGGGGAGGAGGGAGTTCGTCATGGAGTCAGAATCTTTGACGTATGTTTACATTAATGAGCCCTAAATACAATCTCACCTACGACTGTTACGGCACATATCGTCTATCTCATATGTCAGCGTTCTAACACCACTGTGTGCTTATACCCAAAGAGGATGCAACAATATTGAAGGTGCATGGAAACTTACTCGCCGGCCAACGGGAATTCAACACTTTGCCATATACACAAATCCAATGTACTTCTATTGAGAAATGTAAGGTACATACACTAAATATAATCATAATTATTAATTTGGAGCATTTAAATCCCGACTCGCACAATTAAATTGTTTATTGATCAAATGTGTAACAGTATTATGTGGTTCATGTATGTAATTTGCTTGGATTTTCAGGCGAGAGTTGTTACTTGTACAAAAGTCAAGTGCAGTAGAGACCAACGAGGAACCGTATAACAATGCAAAACCTGGTTTCATGAAATTATTTTGAAAGGTTTGAGAGAGAGAGAGAGAGAGAGAGAGAGAGAGAGAGAGAGAGAGAGAGAGATGGGGGCAGGGGGTCACGAAGTTCTTTAGGATATAATGTATTAGCACCGTACATTCAGGCTTTGTCCAACATACTGACACATTCTTAAATGTTGGTCCTAGATAATGAATTCGTTTCCTGAAGCTCCATCGATTTAATAACCTTAAGAAAGAAAGAGATCGTAATTCCAAATTAGGCACTCATGATTAACAACGTGTAAGCATGAAACTAAGACCAAGTAAACACCATAAGAATTCTTCTGATTTTTAAAAGCCTCATGTAAAACGACTTTGCCTTTAAGAGGAATCGTTTAAACAAGATGCTAAAGATGGCAACATTTTGGACGTCAGATCAGCACCATGGCAATATGAGATGAAGAAAACATTTTAAGAAGTCTTTTGTAAAAACCCCATTTCAATACGACTTTCCGTTCAGGTATAATGGCGACAAAAAGGTTTTCTAGATGACTGCTGTGGTGGCCATATTAAATGTCAGACCAGAACCATTTTCATTAGGACCAACTAGACATTGTACGAAGTCATGCAGTGAAAGCCCCGTGTCGATATGATCATTCATTCACGAGAAATAATGATAAAAATATTTTCAATATGGCCGCTATGGCGGACATATTGGATGGGAATAACCAACCAGACCATGGAATGAATCTATGTACAAAGTTTCATGGCATTCATACAAATACTTTAGGAGGGCTGGCGATAAAAAATTGCGCCAACGGACAGACGGACTGACGTTGGACTATAAGCAACATACCGTCCCATAAGTTATTCTGGTCTGTGACCAGTAGAGCTAAAACATAACAGATGTTACTTCTGTATAATTAGAACAAGTGTTACAATTGTGGTTTTTCTCCATCTTCGTCTTCATTCATGACATGCACATGGCACAAATGACTTGGCTAATATTCTGAGGGGGGTAGGGGTGGGGTGGAGAATGAGGAGAATGAGATCGGAGAGAGATTCTGACAGATATTCAGAGAGAGATTCTGAGAGAAGGAGCTTCTGAGAGAGCGAGATTCTGTGAGAGAGAATGAGAGAGAACGAATGAGCTTCTAGAGAGACAGATTCTGAGAGAGAGAGAGAGAGAGAGAGAGAGAGAGAGAGAGAGAGAGAGAGAGAAGTTTCTGTAAGCAATATCGATAACACAAACAAATTAAACATCAATTTGAAATTCAGTGCATCCTTAAAACTTTCACATTCCGTTATAATTGGAAAGGTTTGATTAAACTACTCCCCAGATAACGTCATAAACACCTCCAATTCCGACATAAAACTTTTCTCCCGTGGAGAGCATCGTTTTGTAACATCATTTGTGTTACATTTGGAATGAATTTTCAAGGAAATCTGTACAGGTAATGTGAGAGAGCTAGAGCTGTTAAGTTAAGGGTTCAATTTTTAAAACAAAAATTGTTTCATGAGAATAAAAAGTATATATTTACATCCATTTCACACAGGGTATTAACCAATGATATGTGAGCATTTGTTCCTTACTTTACTCAATAATTGTTCATAAAAAGCCTTTGATTTTTAAATTGGTCATACATTTTGAAGTCTAATATTTTTTTTTTTTTTTTTTTTTTTTATAAAAAGCACTGTGAAATCGACATCTGGGAGTTTCTCAGCTTTATTTCAAAGTATTTGTATATGAGTAGTTTGCAAATGTTTGGCACTGGAATGAGGACAAAACCCAAGTAAATTTAACGTTTTTTTTTTTTTTTGTTTCCTACCGGAATGAAAGGGATTTCACCTGTAAATGTAATAACGAATATCTCAAAGGCAGCTAGCGAATCTGAGTCATAGTAACAATCTACTGCAACATATATTAACCTCGGTCTACATCTGCACAAATTCTTTGAAAATTCTGTTGATGCACTTATTCTTTGCATAAAATGATATGTTCCATGGGTCATGCATAATTGCAGATGTTTTTACCCTTGTAGCGAGTCCCGTTGACATTTGAGTATGGCATACTGTAATACTCATGTGCTAGTTTGTGGAAAACACCAATGTATGTGTTTTTAATTCAGACTATCCAATAAAGTCCGAATTCTTCTCTCTTTATCTGTACTGTAACAACTACTGCCTCACGTTTTTATTCACGCGATAAATCAATCAGTCATTTAATTTGCATGATTGTCTGCATTATTATTAAAGAGGCGAAACTATTTATATGACTGAAAAACACTGAGTGCGTTGCTGGGCTGAATCAAAACCTGAGTATCATCAATTAATTATGATATGATTTATTGCCAAATTCGATAGAAACAGAATCGATATGGCAAACAAAAATAACGACAATTCGAATCTTACCTTCAAATCTATATCCAATATATGCAAAGCAACATAAAACCAAAGAAACGCTAACTGAAATTATCCTCGAAAGTGGGGACTTGAGCCTTGCAGTTATAACCTCCATTACTAATTGTGCACGAAATGCACCTGTGTCTTAAGTGCTTTGAATGGTACATGCACGACTACTCCGTTCATCAATGAGATGCCGCCTAACAAAATAAAACTTTTGTTAACCAGTCATACAATTTTTTTATGCGTAATGCAAAGTCCAGCAGGAGTGGATATTTTTCATGCACCACACGTGTATATATTTGTTACAATCACCTGAGCCTGAGATAGACTGATGAATCGAGGAACATAAAGTTCGAGATGGCCCGAGGAATCCAGGAATAAAAACTGAGTCAAACGTTCTATAAAAAGAGAATTATTTTTTAAAAAAATCCTTGATTTAAATATTTTTGGTAGGGTATGGGTAACGATCAAAACGACGAAACTAATAAGCAAAAACTCTGATACAAATAATAATAATAATAATAATAATAATAATAATAATAATAATAATAACTTTTCCTTTGTTTTATTAATGTTAACTTATTAGTAACTATATCATACATGTGGTTTTCAAAAGGACACACAAAGGCAGCCGACAAAAACTATCAAGTGCGGGTATCGATCTCGTGACCTATCGATTACTAGTCAGACGCTGTACTAACTGAGTTATCGCGGTTACCTTACAAATTCTCTTAACATGCAACATTGAAATTATTATGTAGTTTAGAGGTGCATACGTTTGTACCTCCACAAAAAAGATAAAAAGCACTAACACCACCCCACCCCCCAAAATTAACAAAAGCAAAAGTGAAGAGAACAAGAAAGACAAAACCAAACAGAAAAAAAAAAAAAAAAAAAAAAAAACCAATCAAAAAAACAAAGGAGCCCTGAGAGTACCTATAAACTAGAACAAAGTTGTGTCATTCTATTTTGGATTCACCAGTATAAAAGTTGAATAAATTCCGAAGTATAAGAGTTGAATTATAAAAGTTGAATAAATTCAGAAGTGTAAGAGTTGAATTATAAAAGTTGAATAAATTCAGAAGTGTAAGAGTTGAATTATAAAAGTTGAACAAATTCAGAAGTATAAAAGCAGATAATGATTCAAAGGCAAGGATATATAATTATATATACAATTATTCGAAAACTAAACAAACTGACCCACATCCCATTGATCGGTATCAGAATCCCAGTAACATGCAATTGTCCGATTCCTAGCAACCCCCCCCCCTTCAATAGCTCCCTTGTGGCTGAAAAGAGGATTACCAAAATGATACAGTTTAGCCCTGGCTGACGTATATGATCAGAGAATCGGCTCAATAATAATCTGTTCATATTAGCAAGATAATTAAGGCACAAAAGAACTAGAATAGATTGGTGATTCTGTCACTTGACGTATATTTAACTAATCAATCGAATAAAGGATTGGTATCATAGCGGATGGGCTTTAACTATACGACAACTCACTAATGAGTATCAGCGTTACAGGCGTGTATTTATTTATGTGACATCGACTGGAACGTCGGAATCATTCATTGCTACTAACATCTAAAAGAGTAAAATTAATAAAACAACTGCAGCTCCTTTTCATCGCAAATCCCAACCCTTTCCACTGTGTAATCCAAACCCCATTCTCACCACCTCTACTCCCTTCCACGGTACTCACTGCCACGTGTTTGAGAGTGATGCAGATGCAATAGTGCAAAATCCGTTACTTATCTTCTATACTCGCGTATACCTCGAGTCCAACTCCAAACTGCAAAGGCACAGATCTGCCGTCCCATAATGCGCCGGCAGATCTGGTTCTGTGCAGTGTGCTAGGAGTAATTAGTAGAACAAACAACATAGACCCTGATTGGCATGCGCAATATACTAAGGCAGATCCAGACCTTTGTTGTTTTCAGTTTAATTCGACTTGTACGGGAGGATATACGGTAAAAGTAAAATCACAGAGGCTTAAAAAATAAAACAATCATCCGAATGGATCAATTACCAGATCACTGAAAGGTCTCATTGATTGTATGAATTGTGACTGGTAGTTAATATCAGTATATATTTAATAATAATAATAATAATAATAATAATAATAATAATATATGCTCACAGGTCTCAGGATGATCCTCTTGAGTGTAAAAAATGTCGCATCTAGTAACCTCCAATTTCATCATCATAAACAACGTTTCATGTTGCAAATTTTTAAGTGATTGCCATGAATATTGTCAAATTAAAGGCAAAATATAACTGAACTCTACATGTCCTGCACTATGATTGCTAACATAAGCATGGCTATTGATGTTAATGCAGACTGGTATGGCTACTGTAGCTAATGCAGACTGATATGGCTACTGATGTTAATGCAGACTAGTATGGCTATTGATGTTAATGCAGACTAGTATGGCTACTGATGGTAATGCAGACTGGTATGGCTACTGACATTAATGCAGACTGGTATGACTACTGATGTTAATGCAGACTAATATGGCTATTGATGTTAATGCAGACTAATATGGCTTCTGATGTTATGCAGACTTTACTAATTTTTCTACTATGTCCTTTGTGCTTCGGTTACGGGAGGTCGCGGTTTCGAACTCCAGTCGGGTCATACCAAAGACTTATAAAAACGGTACGAACAGCTATCTCGCTAGGCTCACAACATTAAGAGGTTAGTGTTAGCACTGGTCGGCCTGGTGTCAAGATAATGTGACTGAATGGGACATGATGCTACGTCTGTGGCATGGTGCCCCAGTGCTAGACATCACTATAAAACTGCCACACTGCAGATATCGTAGCGATATGACTGAAAATGTTTTAAAGATGTGTTAAAAATCCAACTCACTCACTCACTCACACACTCACTCACTCACTCACCCACTCACTCCTTTCTGCTTTTAAAATAACCACCGATACTCTTTTTTCCTTTTGCTCTTCTTCGACCGCTCCGGTGGCCTAGGTGGTTAGAGGGTCAACCTCAGATACGGGAGGTCGCGGGTTAGAACCTCGCCCGAGTCATACCAAGACTTATAAAAGTGGTACTAGCAGCTGCCTTAATTGACGCTTAGCATTAAGAAGTTAGTGTTTGAACTAGTCGGACTGGTGTCAAGATAATATGATTGGGTGGGACACGATGTTAATGTTTCGAAGCGCAAAGTTCTAGATTATTGTATTAGATGTACTTAGAATGATCGATTGAATTCCTATTTCTTTACACATAGTTTATTGAAGTGTTAACATCTGAAAGATCTTAAAAGCAAATATACACATCTAGCATTACCAAGTTCTTTATAAAAACCAGAAAGTATTAATTATTTTGAATGCATTCGACAACATAGTGATCCAAATTAATTCGTGATATTGTGATGAGACCTGTTTGGATAAAAATAATCTGAACAAAACGTCTACCAGGGCCAGTCTTATTGTTGCTAAATCTACCCATCAATCTATCTACCTATCTCTGTATTTATCTGTCCATCTATGTATCTGAGTGTATCTATATTCCTCTCAACCGAAGGAGGAAACCAAAACTGAGCGAAAAATCTGAGCACATACATAACAGCAATTTATGAACTGAACTTCGAGTATGATTTGCATGTATAAGGATCCAAAGACTTACCTCATTTATTTCCCCAGAGGCACCAACACAAATACGTTTGTAACTTGCAAGATTCTCAATTCCCAAAGTATTTACTGCAGTATTTTCTACTCCCAATGCATTTATCGTCTCTTATGTCCGCTTCCCTTCCCAATTCACTGATGTTCGTTGACTGCGCGTTTTATAGTGCTCCGGAAGCTGAGTGCGGGTCTATAGCGGCTATTTTATAACTAGCTGCCATCCAATAAAATGGCCTTTGCTCACCACTAACGACCGTTTCACACAATATGATGGACTGTGAGAGTAACTGGGGTGCTGCAATGTGCAACTATCGTTGGTATTAAGAACTCAACCACATCGTGTACATCACGGAGAAATTGCTTTAAGAGCTATTTGTCTGAACGTGAATATTTCACATTTCATATCAGCTTTTAAACAGACCTCGGTACGCTGGTTCTAAATGCGTATCTAGTCAGTCACTAACACTTTCCCCTCTCCGTTCAGGATGTAGATTCATGCGGTATACTTGAAATAATAATAATAATAATAATAATAATAATAATGAAGACTTGGTATAGCGCCTAATCTTTAGAAACTCTAAGTGCTTTACAACATTTGACAACACTTAATAAACATATATAATGATATGATTACAAAAATAACAACAAACACCACGAAATTAGAAAACAGAAAACATGCTGTAAATATTTAAGGTAAGGAAACATTATTAAGTCTTTAAGTCTGTTCTTGCATTTGAAATATGTGAGGTTTAAGAGCGTTCTTGAATGAGATCACTGTGTCTTTGTGTCTAAGTTCAAGGGGCAATTCAAATTGAACTTTTTATTGTTACCATTTGTGATCAAAATAGCCGTAAATTCCCCCTTTCCCGTTCAGTCCACTTAATTGTATATCTACATCCAATTGATAGCTGCTGGGAAATTACTTTCTGATCTGCCTCCGTTGTACAGACACAAAAAGATATGAATATTGTTTTCACGTGAAGTCTTCTGCATAATAAAGCATGTACATAAAAATTGCATACGTAGGCATTTATTACAAAATATTATTAATTTAAAAAAATTTAATTACAAATTTCAAAGTCACAGATGGACCGTAAGAGAACAAGGAAAACACAATTTTAAAAATAGTGTGATATAAACAAATAGACGGACAAAATGACTATTTAAATGAGTCTTGGGAAACAAATTGTCTTATATACATGTAGGAGAGAGAGAGAGAGAGAGAGAGAGAGAGAGAGAGAGAGAGAGAGAGAGAGAGAGAGAGAGAGAGAGAGAGAGAGAGAGATGTGATTGAATGCATTAACTGTACATAAAGGAGTGAAAGAAGTGAAGCTTACAGCAAAAGATATACAATCAGATTCAACAACGTGTCAAGTATACCAGTTAAAAATAGATTCAAAGTAGATAGTATCGAGAGCCACATAATTCGTAACACAAAAATGAAATATAATGAATGCATTGGCTTGGTTGCCATAGTTTCTTTTTCATTTTCTTAGTGGGGTGCGGGGAGGATGGATTAATGGAGCACCAACACCCCACAAATACTACAATAATCTCCATTTAGCTAATGCTTCAAAAGCAGTAAATACAATCAGTTTAAATCTGTTACTAATGGTAATTAAAGACAAGATTTGTATGTGGTTGTTGAGATATATTTTCCCAAAAAACACATACAGAATTCAGTAATTATTTCGCAAACAAAAAGGTAACAATCGCAAATTATATTCCTAATAAGCAAACATGTGATATACATGTCGTATAGTTGCAAATGTTGATAGTTGATCTTAGTAAATGTGGTTAGAATATTCCATGAGACATTTTCTATTTTCCTTAGAGATTTCCTTTAATATTTATATGTTTACTTAAGACTATGACGTCACCAAAATCGTACTAAAAGCGATCCTAATACCACACTATCGATACATAACACAAAAGCAAACTTTAGCGGCTCAGGTGACCAAGTGGTCTAAAGCGCTTGCCTGTACGAGGCGCCGTAGGGGACAAAAGCTGGTCCAATCAGAACGTTGCCGTTGAAATTTTAATGTCATATGTCCAGAATTCCAGTTTCACGTGTTGTATCAAATATGCTTGTCCTTAAAGTTCCATTTTCTTGGTCGAGATTTTAGATTGTATCTGTTGGATTAAACAGTAGTGGTTGAAATTTATATTTTCTATGTCGAGGTTTTAGATTGTGTCGTTTGAATTAGACGGCGGTGATCGAAATTTCAAAGTCATACGTCGAGAATTCCTAATTTACGTATTGGTTCAAAGAGTTTATGTTGAAAGTTCCATTTCATATGGCGAGTATTTAGATTTCATCTGTTCAATTACACAGCGCTGGTTGAAAATTCGATGTCCAATGTCGAGTTTTTAGATTGTATTTTCTGAATTGCACGGTGGTTGTTGAAATTTTGATGTCATATGTCGAGAGTTTCAATTTAACATGTCAGAATTGTTATTTTTATATGATGAAATGATGTGTTGGTGTTAAAAGTAACATTGCACAATGTCCACTTTGACAATTAAAAATAATATCAAATATTAAGATACATCATTCGTGTATTCAATTATGAGGCGCCATTACATTTCATGCATTTACCGTCTGAAAAGTTACCATTCACAGGTCGAGAATTACTATGAATTTCTTTGCTAGAGGTCGCTCTTGTTAACGGACAGCGTTATTTTTAAACAAGGAGGCTACTTCTCGTTGCTGTGAAATTCAACAGATGAAATCTATATACTCGCCATATGAAATGGAACTTTTATCACAAACAGTCACATACAACGTGTGAATTAGGGATTCTCGACATATGATATTGAAATTTCAACCACCGCTGTGCAATTCAAAATATACACTGTAAAAAGTCGACATAGGAAATAGAACTTTAAGCCACCACTGTATAATTCAACATATATAATCTAAAATCTTGATCTAGAAAATTGAACTTTAAGGACATGCAATTTGATCCAACACGTGATATTGGATTTCTCGACATACGACATAGAGATTTCGACTGTAACTTTCTCATTGGACCAGCTTTTGTCCGCTATGGCGCCTCATATGCCTGTAGAGATCACACACGCATCTCATCTCCGACCGCGTGGGATCGAGACTCAGATTCGGCTATCGTGGCTCTGTGAGAAAGCTTGCCAGTAGCTTCCCGTGGACATTTTACGGCGTTGCTGTGGAAAATTTCGAGAACTGTTCATGGAGCACAGAGGGATCGACCCTTTGAAAGAAGCATGCATCATTGGCAGAGCGTGTTCCTTAGTGTACCGCCAACGATTCATCCCCGAAAACACCTTGGCTGTCATAAGTCCTCAAACGACGAACTTTGTCAAACGTCAATGCTCAGTCAAAGCCTTAAGCTGGCTACATTACTTGTGCTACAAGGAAGACAAATGGATTCAACACACCCGCAACGGAGGAGGCGAAAAGACCATCGGAAGGTATTCAGTGGATGGCTGGGACTTAGAAAACCCCAAGATCGTGTACAACTTTAACGGGTGCTTATTTCACGGTTGTCCAGTCTGCTTCCCTCAACGTAACACGACAAACCAGTTTTTACAACGGACCATGGAGGACTTGTACCAGGCCACTTGTCAGCGGCGTTTGAAGTTAGAAGAGCAAGGATACCAAGTGGTAGAAATGTGGGAACATGAGTACGATCACCGTTTGAAAACCGATCCCTAGTTTAAGCGCATCGTGAAATTCTCAAGCTGCTGAACCCACTGAACCCGTATGACAGTTTGTACGGAGGACGGACGAATGCCACCTGTTTGCTGTACCAAGCAGACGAGGAGAAAGGAGAGGAAATCAAATACTTGGACGTGTGTTCGCTGTATCCGTACGTGTGCAGATATTGTCTCTTTGCCGCAGGGCAATTGCTGACGGAACACATCGACCTGGACAACATTCGACAATATGAAGCATTGATCAAGTGCAAAGTATTGCCTCCCACGAACTTGTACCATCCCGTTTTACCACATCATTGAAAAGGAAAACTGATGTTTCCCTTGTGTCGTACTTGTGCCAAAACGTGCAACCAAGACTGACCTTGTCAGCATAGCCAGGAAGAACGCGCCTTAACGGGAACGAGGGTGAGCTTGGAGCTGTTCAAAGCTCTGCACCTGGGATACCAACTGGTAGAAGTGTACGAAATTTACTACTTTCCCAAGACAGAAAAATACCACAAGGGCGACGAGACTCAAAAAGGCATTTTCGCAGACTACGTGAATGCCTTTTTAAAACTGAAACAAGAAGCCAGCAACCATCCTTCCTGGTGCCACACTCCCGAAGGCCAAACAAAAGTCAAAGAGAAATACTGGGAGCAGGAAGGCATCACTTTAGACCTCGTCGAGAAAAACGAAGGAAGGCGATCGTTTGCCAAAGTGATGTTAAATTGCTTGTGGGGCAAAATGGCACAACGACCGTGTTTACCCAAAACGGAGTATTTGACAGAACCTTCCCGCTACTTCCAGATGATTCAGGACAAAACCAAATACATGAAACACGTGGACGTCCCTCGTGAGGACTTGATCTTAGTCAATTACGAAGAAGAACTGGACTTTGTAGAAGCCGACGAATTTGGAAATGTCATCATTGCGGCTTACGTGACAGCCCAAGCTCGCTTAAAATTGTAAGAAGAGTTACACCAGTTAGGAGATCGTGTGTTGTATTTTGACACGGACAGTTGCATCTACATCGATCGTCTGGGTCAACAACACCCTAACATCGAAGGAGACCGTTTAGGAGCCTGGACAGACGAGCATCACGATGACAAGAGTCTAAGTTTTGTAAGTGGCGGTCCCAAAAATTAAGGCTACGAATACCATGACCCACAAGGAGAAGCGCACACGGTGTGTAAAGTGAAAGGATTGACTCTCAGTTATTGCAACAGTCGACTGGTGAACTTTGGCGTCTTGAAAGAATCTTGCAGTCTGGACAGGATGGAGATTTTAAAGTGACCACCCACGAACCGCATAAGATTGTACGTTTACCCACACACCAAATCGTTAGCCGACCCTTGGAAAAAGTCTATCAAATCGAGTACCAGAAGCGAGTACGGCGTCCCAATCACTTCACTTTACCGTACGGACACGCCGATATTGGTCAGCATATAGGAAGGGACAACGTCCAAGACCGATAGTTCATTGGAACTACCAATACTAAGCGAAAGATGAATTCTTTCACAGAACAAGTATCGAGTGTAAGACTCAAGTCCAACGAGAAACTCGAGTACGATGCTGTGCCTTGCGATGGCAGGGATGCCGTACGCTATGACCTCAGCGATTCAGTATCACATCATCGAAATTTTGCTATACCTACCATGGAAAGTGATGCTGTGCATGTCAAACCTGACGGATGCGAAAGAGATGCCACTTGTCATCGTACGTCTTTTCACTTTACTGGTTTTCATGGTGGATGTCATCATTATGAAACCATGCGGCTACCACCCTACGGATGTCATCCCAAACTAAGCAAACTCCTACATATTTCACAGTTCCCACATCGAAATAAACATGTGAAAGACGAATATTCGTTCCCTGTGCGTTTGCCTGAATACTGCGACTTTGAAAGTCGGATCCAAACCTTCCGAGGAAATGGCCAAAATATCTGGGAGGACCTACCCTAGAAGAATTAGCTAGAGCCGGATTTATCTAATTGGGCGAAGGGGATAAAGTCAAGTGCTTCAGTTGCGATGTGTCACTTCACGAGTGGGAGAAGAACGATTGCGCTTACCTGGAACATGCTCGATGGTCTCCAGATTGTCACTACCTACCTTTAGTGGGACCTCGTCATTGAAGTGTGCATACCATGTCGTTTAAGAAACCAGCTGCTTGGCTAGGAGTCAAACGTTGGACAACCCCTAGACAAGTATTTAAACCCCATTGGAAAAATAATCTTCAAATATTACCAAACGGATTGCAAGAGAAGATGTACAAGGACATCTGGCTGGGACTTGCCAGAGCAAAATCTCAATGGGTGACTGAGGAACTTTTATGTCGAGAAATTCACAAGAGGAAATTGACAAAAGTCAGCAAACAAGTAAGATTTCTCTGCATCAATTGTACGTTCTTCCGTATATTCCGCTTTAGACCATTTACATTTGAAGATTTTATTGACATTCTTGACCGTTTCCTGGAATGGCAGTGGCCAGAAATTACTCACTACATTCGTTACTTTCGCTCTAGGAGAAGTGTTTGACTGACATGGTCATGGATACTTTACAAGAGAACATTCGTGGTTTGCCTGTGGAGTTGAGAGAACGCATTTACCGAGAGTTGGTGAAAATACAAGTGAAACGCAAAGAACAATTGCATCCATTACGTCACCGATGCTGGAATCACTGGTACCTGAATGGTATAAGAGGACTGATCCATTTCAAAGCGTTCCATTGGTCAGACATTGATGAATCGCGTGAAATTCATAAAGTTTTGGATGCCACACAATTCAACTTACAATGTGATTCTAATACACCGAATTCCAACGGACGAGTTAGAGGATTACAACAAATCTTTACAAGAACTATTCTTTTTAGTTCAAAAGGAAACTTCTGTGTGACCTGTGGTGTGTGAATTAGTGACTAAACATTTTTGGTGCGGTACTGAAATAAAACCGATGCTGTTCAAAAAGTACACTTATTACCTTAAACCAAAGAAGGTATAAAAGCGAACTGCCATGCCACGACCTTTATCATTCGGGATACAACAGATTCCGTGGAAGGAAATCAATAACACTATACAAACGGTGGAGGATTACGATCGCCTATTACTAGAACTGTGTCCATTGAATTGGGGTCGACGTGTGGTGTGTGTCTTAGTGACTTGCTTTCTGGGATTTCGTTTACCGGCCGATTCTTTGTCAACTCTTTACGAACAGTACATACAATTCCAAAAAGCATGAAAGTGGCTCCTTTAAATGTACACGAAAAACTCATTCTGCTCAAAGCTTTGCGCTTTCATTTCGATACTTCTCGACAACCTCTACAGGAAAGAAAGATTCATCAACTTTTAGGTACTGAAGATGTGTACGATGATGTGTGTGTAGCTTGTGACTTTCACCCTCACTGGAAAGATGTACGTGACTGGAAAAGTTGGGGTTTCGAGGCTTGGACAAAAGAAGTGGCACACTATGCCCAAGATTTGTCATTGTAAAAATTTTAAACGTTCAGTGAGAAAAGTAACTTTTAAACGAGTGTTAGTGACAGTTCCAGAAGAAGAAGAAGTCGTGACCGAGGAAAACCACTCTCTTCAGGACAGAACCGTTACCGACGTCACCGAAAGACCATTCCAGGGGGACTCCTGTGTGACTGTGCCAAGGAGTGTAGAGACTCTAAGAACATTACACACTAACCCTACGATACCACCTCTTGATCACCACAAATGTTGTACAGAGACTTGTTTATATTCAACTATGATCGTTTTGATGTGCCTTTAATTCGTGTACTTAACCATTTGGCTTTTATGTAATTTTGTCTTTCGTGTTGTTCACAATTAAAGATGGCAATAAACGTGTCCTGAAATAGTATAACAACTCTTGTCTTTGTCTGTCTTCCTGTCAAAAGTGACATTCATTACACTACTACTATGGCTACCTCTACTGTCTCTGCTCCCTCTTCCTCCACTTTCAAAGTCATCGACGAACACGTAGATCGGACTAGTTGGGAGGCCTTGTATCTTCACCATCCCTTTAACATGCTCATTGCCGGACCTAGTGGTTCAGGCAAAACCGAATTTGTCAAACGTTTGATCGAGCATAAACATCATTTGATCGATCGTCCACCTCAACGAATCGTGTGGTGTTACAAAGAGTGGCAATCGGGGTACAGCCTTCTGCGAGAAAGTCAAGGCGATTCCATCGTCTTTGTGGAAGGCATTCCTGGCGAAGACGACGGAATCGTGTCTGACCCTAGTCAAACCCATTTGGTTATTTCTGAAGAATTGTTAGGAGAAGACGAAGAAAAAATTAAACTGTGGTTTACGCACAAAGGGCATCACCGTAATGCCAGTGTCATTTACATCACTCAAAATTTGTTTCAACAAAGTAAAGCCAATCTCACCATCAGTCTCAATGCTCATTACGTGGTCTTGTTTAAAAGCCCAAGAGATAAATCGTAAGTGCAAGTGTTAGCCAAACAGTTAGGAACACCTAGGCTAACTCATGCGTACCACGATGCAACTCAAACCCCACACGCTTATTTACTCGTGGGGTTAAAACCCACCACTCCCGATTATTTGGGATTTCGTACCGATCTGTTTCACCACTGGTGCCAAGACTGAGGGCCTGTCGTGTACACTTCCCCGTCGTCGCCTTAACAACCACAACCACAACAACCAAAAAGAAAAATTCTATAAAAACCTCGGTCACTTGGTGTCTGTCTCACACAGCGTCAACATGACGTCCCATCAGTCTCATCTTCCCGTCAAATTGATTCGTGCCTTGTACGGCATCAGTCGCGAAACAAATCCACAAATACGTGCTCGTTTCTTAGAAGCTAGTCTCAAAGAAGTCTTACGATGGTTTACGGTGACAGCACGTCAATTACTGCAAGGTATCATTCACATTCCACATCAAACCAAACGTTTCTTTGAGAGAAACAAAGCAGCCTTGACGCAACTGGCCGATCCTCGAATCGACAATCAAACCAAAAAGCAAATCATTTTGAAACCTGGAGGAAGCGGTTCTCTAGGAGGTGTCATCATTCGTTCCCTCTTAAAATGGGATCCTAATGCTCCCAAAGTCTTCCCCAAGAAAAAAGCCACTCCTCGACGTTCCCAGAAGAACAAGAAAAAGAGCAGCGGTGTGAAGACCAGGTCACAGCCACAAAAAAAAGAAAGCCCACAGAAAACAACTTCTACCCGCAAGAGTAGTACTGCCGCCAGGACGCAACCTTACATTCGAAAACCACCATCTGTCACAACAACTGTGACTGCGTCTCCAGTAACCTCAACATCTTCCACTTCTCTGTTGCTGGTGATCCCTGCCAAACCCGAGTTGACACGTGTCTTTCCTAATTTGATGAAACATTGGAAACCTGCGTCTCAAAAAACTTCTCTCCCAGCGGTGACACCCTCGTCCTCTTTAGCGGCAGTAGCCGCTGCTCACAAAGTACCTGTCCCCAAAATCAAAGTCCAAGAGAAATCAGGCATGTTAAAGAGTTTACTGGATTTGTCCAAGCAAGAACTGTCCGGATTGAGTCCGTTGCAAACCCCTCCACGACGTGTGATTTCTGCCATGAAAATGATACGACGAGCCGACATTCAGTGGCGACGAATTCCAGTATAAAAAAGACCTGAGGCAAACGATAGGGATTAGTGTTCTTGTGCTCCTGAACGCCCAAAGATGTCCCCTCCAAGACGTGCACACCGTCCTTCTTCTGTCCAAATAGGAAAAGGAAAAGGAAAAAGAAAAGGACTGTCTCCTCGTTTAGCCAAACATTTTGACGTTGTCCGTCCTGACAAGAGCTCCTCCACCCATGCGAAAAAACTCATTGAAACCGCCTCCAAAGGCGAACCTCGCATTTACCCCCCAATCCTCATTTGACCAAAATGTCCCAGTTACAACACGAATTGCAATCATTGATGGATCGAAGCGAATTGTCAGAAACGGAAAAATCGCAAAGGTACCGACAGTTGTTACAACGACTGCAACTCTTTCGCCGGAAAGCTTTAGACGAAACAGCTCTACCAGCTCTGAAAGATTTTAAGGCCTTGATGAAAAGTTCACCACTACCACCTGAGGAAGAAGAGGCAAGAGAAGTCTTTCAAACACCGTCAGCAGCTCCCATCCCTAGTAAGATTGCAGCGTCCTTGTTTACCCCATCCCCTACATCCCAACAAGAAGAACTTAAAGCTTGGGTTAAAAGGATGCAGTCTACTCCACCTTCGACAGAAGTCAAAAAGAAAGAAGGGAAACCAGAAGTAAAAAAAGAAAAGAAGACCAAAGTCATTCCATTACCACCATCACCACCGCCACTACCACCAAAGCTCCCTTCGACTTCTACTCCTGTGGCACATCGGACACGTAAAGCCGTTTCTAAACCACTTCAGAGTACCATCAGCAAAGAGTGGATGACTTATTAAAAAATGGAGAAGGTGTTAGACAGCATTTACTACGATCCATCCCATCCTGCAGGTTGCGGAGGAGTTCCGAAATTGTATCGTGCTGCCAAAACTCGACTGAAAAGTGTCCGTTTACCTCAAGTGCAACGTTGGTTACAAGAACAAGCCACGTACACCTTACACAAACCCATTCGACGAACATTTTGCAGAAGTTGCACCCGAGTAGAGGGTATCGATCATCAATGGTAAGCTGACTTAGCCGATGTCTCTCATTTGGCCACCTACAATCGCGGCTACAAAAATTGTTTTGTGTCATCGACGTCTTTTCCAAATTTGCTTGGGTCGTGCCATTGACTTCCAAATCGAGCAGTGTGTTAGTGCGACCCCTCAAACTGATGTTGAAACAAAGCGGGTGTCACCCTCTTCAATGTAAAACCGACAAAGGCACAGAATTTCTGAACCAAGCTTTCCAAAAAGAATTGAAGAAACTTGACATTCATTTTTTCACCACCGAGAATCCCGAAACCAAAGCCAGCATCGTGGAACGTTTCCAACACACCTTGAAAGAACGCATGTGGAAATATTTTACGCATCAACACACTCTCAAGTACATCGACGCCTTGCCACACCTAGTCCAAGCGTACAACCAATCTTACCATCGGAGCATCGGACGTGCCACCCCAAGAAGTGACTCCCGACAACGAAGTGACCGTCTTCGAGCGTCTGTTTGGTACGTCCACAACAGTGACTGTCCCCAAGAAAGGTGGAGTGTCGGTAGCAGGAGATTGGGTGCGCATTGGCAAAACCAAACACACTTTGGACAAAGGTTACTTACCCAACTGGGCCACCGAATTGTTTCGTGTCACTCAACGTGTGCGTGGCCGTCATCCTCCCGTCTATAAATTGGAAGACATGAACGGGGAAGTGTTAAAAGGAACGCTTTACTTGCCTGAGTTACAACGCGTGACCGAAAAAGAAGACGACGTGTACGAGATCGAAAGCATTCCTGATCGAAGAACCCGAAAAGTGGGAAAACGACGTGTCAAAGAAGTCAAAGTACGTTGGAAAGGATATCCTCCCAGTTTTGACTCTTGGATCGACGCTTCGCAAATCATCGACTATAAAAAGAAGTGACCATCATGCCCTTCAACACAGCCTCCGCTACTACAGTGACCACTTCTTCCCCCAGTTCTTCTCTGCAAGATCTACAAAAGCAACCCTTGTAGGTGTGGTGTGGAGAACGTGTGCCTAAAATGCAAATCGTCTTTTTCTGTCAAATCTTTGTGGTGTATTGTGTCATCGGTGCTGCCATTGCCAATTTGAGTTTGCAACAAGAAGACAAACAATTGTGGACAATTTTACTCAGCAGTTGCATTGGTTACCTTCTTCCCAATCCGTCTCTGAAAGATTCCTCTAAGGGAAACAACAACGGGAGTCTTGCGTCCAACGTCGTTCCCCTTCGAAGAGTCACCCTCACCATCCTCTTTTAGACACTCCTCTGACTTCCAGCGACTCCTCAGACAGTAGAGCTCTGGAATTATGAATAACCAGTTTTACTTAACGTTACCCAGTGACAGTTCCATGGAGGTGTTTCCCAATAACACTTTGTGCTCTTACACGGCCAGATTACCTCAGGCCATCCAGTTGGATGACGAAGCCCATTGGGAAGTGGCTTTAGTGGAAATGATTCACCCTACACAAATCAAAAACATCGTCGAAAATCAAAACACTTTTACGGTAGAAGTTCATGACCCGCAAGTACAACAAGCCTTGGATGAACGTGTCACTGCACCTGACTCTATGAAAACACAAGGCCCCAAAACTAATCGCTCCACTTATCTGTTGAAAATTCCTGTGGGCTATTATTTTAGTGGTCAACATTTCGTGAACGCCATTTGTGACAGGATCAATGTCTTGTTTGGTAAAGTCTTGGAGAAAGCCAGAAGAAGTGGCACGATCGAGTACCACAAAATAGCTCGTCGCCTACTGATCAAATTTTCAGAGGACAAAGTATTGGCCATTACATCTTATCCTCAGTTGTATGATATTTTGGGTGGAGACCCCAAGATGATCAGGATTCAAAACGAAATACCAGCCGTTACTGGCAACTTGGATTTTGCTAAATATTTTCGGTTCCCTGTAGAAATGAACCAAGGACTGAATTTGATCTTTGTGTACTCCGATGTGGTGGAGTACAACGTGGTGGGACACACCTCCGTACCGTTACTGCGAGTCATTTCTTTCAAAGTGGATTCTGCCAGGGCCGCTGACGAGGAAGGTGGAAACACCTATCATGTTCACCGCAAATTTGTAAATCCTCACTATTTACCCCCGTCAGTAAATCGTATTTCGACACTGTCAACATTACTATAAAAGGAGATCTGGGACAAAATATTCCATTCACCAAAGTGAAAGCCACAGTGAAATTCCATTTTCGAAAGCGATTACTCTAATCTTTTGTCAGTCATGTATCCTGTGTACCAAGGAGTCGCTTGACAACGAGGACATGGTTTAGGAGATATGCTAAAATCGGTCTTTCGTTCGGTGGCTCCCGTTTTGAAACCGATGGTGACACGGGGATTGCACGCCTTGAAAGATGCCGCTTTGACGCACTGCAAAGAATTTCTCCACAATGTCATCTTCGACAAAGAAAACCCCAAAGAAGCTTTCTTGAGAGCAGGCAAAAATGTTTTGCTTCAAACGGGCAAAGACATTTTGGGCCGCCGCGAAACTCCTATAAATGCCGTGGACGCCACCGAGTCAGACTATCCTGTTTCCCTAACGCCGCAGCAAGGACAAGGCAGAAAGAGACGACGAAGGCACCCCTTCAGATGACTTCACACCCTCAGAGCTAGAAAGACTAAGAAAAGAAGAAATGCCCGAGACTTAGATGTTTTTGATTATTAAATCACACACAAAAAGAAAGAAAGAAAATGATTCACCAAGAGTCTTGTGCCTATTCCAAGTCGGAACTGGATCTGTTTGCCATGCCACCCACCATGATAACGATGCAAGAATCCCAATGGGTCGAATTTCATCCCGTCTTCTCTTTGACGGATTCAGCTCCCATCGAGTTTGAAATCAAAGGACAACCAGAAGATTACATCGATCTGAATAGCAGTTACTTGTATCTGAAACTCAAAGTGATCAAAGCGGACAACACCAATCCGGGAGCCGATGCTAGAGTAGCTCCCGTCAACAATTTCATGCATTCCTTGTTCAGCGAAGTGGATTTGTACTTGAATATCAAACTGGTCAGCAGTAGCATGGATACTTACCCTCACCGAGCGTACCTGGAAAATCTCCTGACATACGGAAAAGAGGCCAAGAACACTCATCTTGATGCTTGGAAACCTGATATAGCGGGAGAGAACAAGTTTAACGATACAGACCTGACAGTAGATGACAATCCTCACAACCGTCGAATGAAAATCCTACACGGACGTAGTTTAGAACTGATGGATCGTTTGCATTTAGACATGTGGTTGCAAGACAAGTATTAGCTCAACGGAGTGGATATTTCCCTGAGATTGAATCGTAGCAGCACCGCTTTCCATTTGATGGCTCATACCAACGAGTACAAAACCATCATCCAAGTAGCCAGACTTTACGTGCGTCGCGTAGAAGTGTTACCTAAAGCAGGAAACGACATCAGTCACACATTGAGCAGAAAGACCGCCAAGTATCTTATACTTCGCGTAGAAGTGAAAACTTTCACCATTGCCGCTGGATTCCAATCCAAGATCGAAGATCATCTTTTCCAAGGTCAGTTACCCAAACGTTTAATGGTTGGTATCGTCAGCAATGCAGCCCTCAACGGAGCCCACGATGAAAATCCTTTCCAGTTTAAGCACTACAGAGTGTCCAAGATCGAAGTCAGTCGCGATGGCAAGACTTTGTGTACCAGGCCCTTCGAACCTAACTTTACGCAGAAAAATTACTTGAGACCGTACTTGTGTCTGTACGGAGCTACCGGACAGGTAGGGACCAACACCAGTCACGGTATTTCGTACGAAGATTATGAAGGAGGTTACACTTTGTGGGCCTTTGATTTCACTCCAGACTAAGGCAGTGATGAGGGACATTTCCACCCTATAAAATCGGGTCAACTGCTTGTGGAACTTCAGTTTGCAGAAGCTCTCGCCGAGACGGTGAACGTCATCTTTTATGCCGAATTCGATAATACCATAGAAATCAACAGTTTGAGAGAAGTCATTCTTGACTATTAGAAACTATGGAAGACTCTTATCCCTCTTTGAACGATGGAGAATCTATGGACATGGAATGGGAGTATACCGTGAAAGCTGAACCCAATGACAAAGACGAAGAGGACAAGGTAGTGGTCACGTCCAGATGGCCAGAACAAGAACAACATTTAGTGTCCTGTTTTGCCAAACACCTGTCGGAGAAAATTAAGGAATTGGTCCAGAAAGATTGCTATGGATATCAAAAAGATCATCCCAGTCAAATTCAACACGATAAATGTCTCATGATGAGCCAAGAAGAAAAATTGGACGAGTATCTGGACGAAGCTTGGAGTCTCATCTCAGAAGAAGCAGTGTTGCATGAGTGGTATAAAGGCTTGCGTGATCATTCCCGCCCTCCATTGACTACTATAGAGATCTATCGCAACGAAGCTCTCTTAGCCCAGAGTTGGGAGGCAAGGCGAGGACACGGTTACTTGTCAGAGATTTTCAAGCAAAAAGTCAGGATTGAATTGATGACTTATCATTACCTGTGAAACAAAGAAACAAACACGAAAAAAAATGGATATCTGGGAACATTATTACCTTTTGAATAACAGTTCCTATTTTCGTATACTGCTTCTTGGAATCCTGTCGTGTGAGCTAAAGATGAACTACCTCATCGCAAACCTCAAGACCATCAAGCTTATGTCATCAACACGAACGACAGTCATCTCCCAGGAACTCACTGGGTCGCCGTCTACTTCCCTCAAGAGGATTGTGTGGAATATTTTGATTCGTATGGATTACCCCCTTTGGAAGACGACATCATCGATTTTATGAGAAGAAATGCCCAGACGACACGATACAATAATGTGAAATTACAAGGCACAGATTCCATGGTGTGTGGACAATATTGTGTGTATTTTCTTCCTCAACGCAGTCTTGGATATTCTTTAGAACATTTAGTGACTTATTTTGATAGTAACTCTTCTAGAAACGATGAGAAAGTAGAACGATGGTTTTGTGACCATTATGACTATCTTTTGTCTTTAGCTAGGAAGCGTAGTGTACATCAATGGCATCATGACTTCCATCAGCAGAAATCTCACATGATTTCATAACGTTGTCAACCTTGTCAAAAATAGTTTGTTTGATGTTATTGTTAATTGTTAGTGGTTAATTGTTTGTTTGAATAAAAATGTTGTGTTTTAAAAACATGTGTCTGTCGTTTGTTTTCAAAAAGACTGTGAATATATGCTCTTTGACTTCTCTCTATCCCTCACCATGACATTCGCTATCATAACGTTTCGACTCAACAAAAACCCTAGTAGGGATGTTTTCTATCGCGTACGCGTTTGAACCATATAAAGCATGTCGGTCTAACAAATAAAGGCCATGTATTCTGGTGGACAGACGAATGAAAGAAAGCAATACAGGAGAAAAAAAGGGCCCTTAATCGATTTAAACGCACCAAACTATGTAAAGACCTAGACACATACAAGCAACAGGAATCCACCGTAAAAACAGTCCTCCGAGAGGCTAAACAAAAATTCTGGAGAGATTACTGCTCCACACTCTCCCATCGTACTAAATCCAAAGAGGTGTGGGCAAAAATCAAAGAAATGAGAGGGAACGCCGCTAAACCTTCACCAAAATTAACGGGAACACAAACAAATCAGGAACGAGCGGAGAAACCAGCACAACACTTTGCCCACGCAAGTAGCAATCTAAATCAAATCATACACAAACCTTTATGGCACAAAGACAACTTCTGGAGGATAAATACCCACACCTTTTTACTGACCAAAGCACAGAAGACACCAGCAACAACTCCCCCCTAAACGAAGACTTCACAATACACGAATGGAAAAGGGCCCTACAAAACAAGAAACCAACAGCACCAGGTGAAGACAACCTCGGATAAACCATCTATAAGCAACTGCCAACAAACATGCAACAATAACAAAGTGGGCGACAAACTGGGGATTCAAAATATCCAGTGACAAAACAGTAGGGATACTATTCTCCCCATCAAATAAACGAACACCCAAATACCCAAACCTCTATCTACAAGGAACATAAATTAAATTCGTCAAACAAACTTACTTCTTGGGCATGACACTAGACGAACACTTCACTTGGAAATACCACATTACAGACCTTATCAACAAATGCAAGCAAGATATCAACCTATTGAAACACCTCAAAGGGACAACTTGGGGAGCAGGCCAACAGACACTGCTCATGCTCTACAAAGCTCTCATCAGATCCAAATTAGACTAAGGGTGCCAAATATACGACTCTGCAAACAAGAACCTACTCCAAAAACTTGACAGCATCCAGTACAAGGCTCTCAGACTATGCACGGGACAACTACCAAACACATCAAATAACGAACTCCAAATACTAACGGGAGACCTACCTCTACACATCAGGAGAGAAGAACATATCCTACGATATGCAATCCGAAACTCCATACATCCAGAGAACAACCCAACCAGAACAGTGTTCAAGAACTGTGACACAATATTCAGCGTAAAACTAGTACCAAACCCTCCAGCCTGCAAGAAAGCACACACACTAAAAGATGAAATGCACATCAATGAAATCCAGGCCAAACAACGTCAATTGTGTGACCCCACACTATGGAGAAACAGCGAACCTTCAGTAAACCTAGCGATCAAAATACTGGACAAAAAACAACACAACCCCTGGAAACTTCTAACCTCAATAAACCAAATCTTGGAAGACCAATACGCACTATACACCAAAATCTACACGGACGGCTCAAAATCACAAGTATTAAACAGAACAGCAGCAGCAGTGGTAGTGCCTGAGCTCAACCAAAAAATAGAAGTTAGACTACCAGACGGATGCTCCATCTACACCGCAGAATTCTGGGCTATTAAACAAGCACTGACCTGGATAAAGAGCCAAATCAACAAAAGAATTGTCATCATCACAGACTCGCTAAGTGTACTACAATCAACTGAAACAGGATCATCCCAAAGCAGGAGTAACATGCTAGAGGAAACATAGTTCATCCTACGACAACTACCTCTCACATTAACCTATCAGGCAACGACAAAGCAGACCTCGCAGCCAAACAGAGTATACAACACAGCGAAATTCAACA
>JAECUM010049938.1:0-24971 GCA_016617855.1 Megalonaias nervosa | reverse complement strand
ATTTTAAGAATTTATTGAATACATTAGACTATTTGTCAAATTTTGTTTTAAGTATCCATCTGTAAGAGGTATGGTGGTCTTAAGTATGTACCATGTAAACATCTTCTGCTATCTCATTACAGATCCTGTAGTCATGGCGGATACTTTAAGTAACTGCAGTCTCTCTACAGACACTTAAATCAACTACTCTTTATAATTATGGTGGATGCCTAAACCACCCACTATCTTACAGTTGCCATGTCATACTTACAGTGGATATGTAATGTAGCTACAGTCTCTTTACAGATAGTTATGATGGATACGTAAGGAACCATTATCTCTTCGCAGATGACATGTAATAGTCATAGTGGATACTTGAAGCACCCACTATCCTTTTACAGGTAGTCATGATAGATACTTAATGTAACTGCTCTCCTTTTACAGATGACATGTCATAATAATGGGGGATACTTAATTCGACAGCTCTATTTACAGATGACATGTCATAATAATGGGGGATACTTAAATCAACAACTATCTCCTTACAGATGACATGTCATAATAATGGGGGATACTTAATTCAACAACTGTCTCTTTACAGATGACATGTGATAATAATGGGGGATACTTGAATCAACAACTATCTCCTTACAGATGACATGTCATAATAATGGGGGATACTTAATTCAACAACTATCTCTTTACAGATGACACGTGATAATAATGGGGGATACTTAAATCAGCAACTATCTCCTTACAGATGACATGTCATAATAATGGGGGATACTTAATTCAACAACTATCTCTTTACAGATGACATGTCATAATCATGGGGATACTTAATTCAACTACAATGTCTTTACAGATGACATGTCATAATAATGGGGGGTACTTAATTCAACTACTGTCTCTTTACAGATGACATGTCGTAATAATGGGTGATAATTGATTCAAATACAGTCTCTTTACAGATGACTTAGCCATGGTGGATACTTAAAGTGACCACTATCGTTTTACAGATTACATATCATAATCATGTTACTTAAAGCAACCACTTTAACCATACAGAGGATATGTCAATGTGTTGACCTCGAGTCAGAACAGAATCATTGTCTCATTGGCTGAGTGTACATGGTTAGTAGTCACTTTGGTGTACATGGTTAGTGGTCACTTTGGTCACAATAAGCTGCCTTTGTTAAGATTTAGTATGCTTTAGTTACAAATTCAAAGTGAAAAGTAATTTTCATGGCAGTAAATGCCTTCCTGGAGTGTTTCCATATCATTTTTAAAAAATTTTTTTTAACATATATATTGATTGATTAAATTATTCTTGTATAATTCACACTAACTTCACTTGGAACCATACTTTAAATCTTTTTGAAAGTGGGAAAGTGGGAAAACTTACAAAATAAACAATGTTAGACTGATTATAAGATCTGGCTTGTTTTAGCTTTATTGGGGATAAAGTTATCAAGAATAAGAAATTCGAAATAGTCTCACATACAATTTTCCACTGTGGAAGTTTCATGATTATGTGGCCCAAGCACAGTTAAACAAATAAAAATAACCAAAAAATTAGATTTATTAGCTTCAGTTTTTTGATACTGTGTTCATTTGTTATCAGCATTTCAGTGAAACTGTATGATGCTACTCCACAAATTTTGGTGATTAATAAAATTAATGAAGATAAAAGCTACTGAATTTTGAGCACAAGTTCAGATTTTTGTTGGGTATTATGTAATAGTGTGACTACAGAGCAAAGACAATAAGGACAGAATTATAACTGCAATGAAACAATCTGTATATACAGTTACTCTAGGGTTAAGTTTTGTAGAGTGCAAGTCCCTTGAAGGGACTTTTGTTTCTTGGGGTATTATGTGACGGTCTTAAGAGGACAGACAAAATTATAACTAATGAAAAAAAAATCATATATACAGTCACAATAGGGTTAAGTTTTGTAGAGTGCAAGTCCCGTCAAGGGACTCTTGTTTCTTGGGTTATTGTGGGACTGTGCCTTCAGAGGGTGGACAGTAAGAACATAATTATAACTATAGTGAAAAAATCCATAGATATAGTCACACTAGACTTAAGTAATGTAGAGCATCAGTCTCTTTAAGGGGCATTATGTGGCCATGTGACTATGGAGTTAGGACAGTAAGGACAGAGTTATAACTGCAGTGTTAAATCACAGTAAGTTTTTGTACACTGGATTATGCAAGCTTGACCTGTGCATGTTAAAATGGATAGTCTAACAGTGTTTATGTAAACATTTTGGGGGGATGTCCATTAACAAACAAAAATGGCTGCCCAGGCACTATTTTCACCAGTATTATTTTGTAATGGATAATATATCCACTACCTCCATTTCCATCCTTTCTGTCATATTCTGTATTATGTGCTGAAAATTTTCTTCAGATTTTCTACAGAGATGTATCATTTTCATGGCCCACAATAATAGTGTAATCACTTAAAATACAACTTTTACCATGAAAACAAAGGCAGTTGAAGATTTAGGTGTGAAAATAAAAATGGCGAAGAAACTTACCTTGTCCTGTATAGTCCAGATTTATAAAGCACTGTATATCACCAGTTTCATGAGTAGAAAATTTCTCAAATTCAGAAAAGAAATCAAATTTGCAGATATAATTTTCCTAGCAATGACTTTCATGCAGGGTAGTGTACAATGTAGATCCATCATTGTTTGGCAGTCATTTGTACTATGAACATGTCCAGTTAATAAATTGCCAAAGTATAGATCCATCATTGTTTGGCAGTCATTTTTTACTATGAATATGTCAAGTTAATAAATTGCCAAAGTTCATTGATGCATATAATTCTGCATATTCATTTATTCTCTGCAGTCTGAATGCATTGAGTATATGCATCATGAGTATTGTACAATCTGAACACAGTGAGTATATGTATATTGAGTACTGTACAATCTAACACAGTGGGTATGTGTGTTGCAAGTACTTTACAATCTGAACACAGTATGTGTATGTATTATGAGTACTACACAGTCTGAGCACAGTGAGCATATAGAGTGAATACTGTACAATCTATGCCACCATGAGCATATGAAGTGCAAGTACTGGACACTCAGCATTTGTATTGTGAGTACTGTAGTAATCTTGGCCACCATGAGCATATGTATGGTTGGAATACTTTACACTCTGTGCCAGTAAGCATATGTATTGTGTGAATACTGTATAGTAGGAGCACAGTGAGCATATGTATTATGAATACTGTACAATCTGAACACAGTGAGTATGTGTATTATGAATACTGTACAGTCTGAGCATAGTAGGTATATGTATTATGAATACTGTACAGTCTGGGCACAGAGAGCATATGTATTGTGTGAGTAGACTTCGAGAACAAATATTTTGATTTATGTTTTGCAGAACTCTAACAGCAGCATTATGAAATATGGTTTTATTGTAGCTTAATTAATTAGACACAAACAAATTAGCGTCAGTTTTAGAATGAATCAGATTAAGAAAAGCTCAGTTGAATAATGAGAACTTTTTATCAATTATTTTTATAATGTACAATTTCTGAAGATGCTTTTAATGGATAGTAATGCCTAAGCATTATTTGGTATTTGGGTCCAGCATCATGATGCAGGAGCCATGTAGTAATTACATTTTCTATCTATCCATTCACACTTATTATCACCACAGATCTGTGATCCTCATGCCTAATTGGATTCCATTTCATTGCTAAATTGCCTAATAAATTTAGATGTGTCTTTTACGGGTTTCATTGTATATGATCCATTTTTTATGGAGTTGTTGCCCATTTAAGATAACTCTAAATCTCCACATCAGATCCTTGTAACTAGCATAGCTCAGGGGCCATAATCATTCTGATAGTTTGGTAGAGTTATGGTCCTTGACAGTTAACTTCATATCTTCATGTAGGATATTGCTTGGAAACAACATAGCTCAAGAAACATTGAACATGCAGTTTGGTATGAACATTGTTTCATGGATTTGCATGTGCTGTTCATTGGTTTTGTCTCATTCATTTTGGAAAGAGTTGTGATATTTTTAAATGTTTTGTTTCAGTGTTGGGGCCCAGTGTAGTTCTGTGTCTCTTTCTGGTTCACTGTTTTGTATCTACTGCATACAGCATACATTTTTAACCAAACCTTGTAACAGCTCCATATTATAGAAAGATAATACTTCGTTTATTGAAGATAGGGGTGAGACATGTACAGAGCTGTCTTGTTTATGCCAGCATTTGTTATTGAAGACTTTGTTGTATGATACATCGTCCATGATTTTTTCAGGTCAGCTTTGAGTCATAAAATTTTTTATGATTTTAGAAAGACTTTTTCAAAACACAATCATGTCACATGTTGATTTTTAGTGCCCAATTTTAAGGATGGGTTGACTTTTTTGGGCAACATTTTTTAAAATCAGTAAATTTACAAAACATTTAAAGGTGCTATTTGCTGCATTTATGTAAATGACAATGAATGAACAAAGAATTAATGTTAAATGGCACACAGTCTCTTCATTGTAATGTTGAGTTCAGATGTTCAGTTTTATAATACAATCTCTGTGTGTAAAAAAGAATTGGATGTCACAAATATATTATCATTTTGTCAGATTAAGACGAATACATTTCGGTTTTTTAAAATCTTGAGCTGACTTCAAGACGTATCTAGTTCATGTGAACTTATTTTGTCATTTGATAAAGACTGTCTGGAGCTTATTTCAGAACTACTCTTTTGATAATTAAGTAATATGATAAAAAATGAATGACAGAAATACAAAGATACAATCGGGCTAAGATTTGATCTCAACAGTCCTACATGGAGATCTGACAGACACTGATAAAAGCTGATGTTTCTTTTGACCTTTGGAATTCCCAGTCTGTTTATTTTTAGTAGTGTATCAGATAAAGCATTGCATTTTTGTGTTAGGGAGAGTTATTATTAGCAGTATGTTCTGAATGATATATCCCTTTCAGAAATTTGAAAGCTGTGATTTTATTAGTGACCACAAGGTGAGCAGGGAATGACATCTTATCGGTGTCTTATCAGATCTCCACTTAACTCTGTGGATCTGATTTAAATTATGTTTTATAGAGATGATTCCAAAACAAAACTAACAGTGGACATAGTACTTTTATGACTCTGAATTCTTAGTGTAAATGATATAGTTTTCTCCCTTCTTTTGACTAAGTTGATTTCAGTGATTTTGGAATTGATTTTGTTGTTACCTATGAAGTTCCATGTTTAAAGCAGTCAAACGGTGTTCTAAATAAGAAACAACTCCTTAATTAACTGATTTGTTGTTTGCTGTTTCCAAATGGAATGAATGTAATTTAATGAAACATACTTAATAAAGATACAGCCATATCGTAAAATGTTTGTTGTTATAGTAGTGTGTGTTGATAGCAGTAATTTGAGCTTCTGGGATGGCCTGATATGTATGGATGTTGTGTTGATGTTGTTACTTTGGGACTTGCATATGGATGGCAAGTAACTTAAGTATTTTTCTTTACTGTAGTTATTGTATGGGAACTTTTACTCAGTAGAATGTCTGATAGGATTGAAACTGGGTAAGTTCAGTTATTGTGTGTAAAATTTTACTCACAGCATGTCTGATAGGATGGAAACTGTGTAAGTTAACTTATTGTGTATGAAATGTTTCTCAGTAGCATGTCTGATAGGACAAAAACCTTGTAAGTTCAGTTATTGTGTAAAAAAATTTACTTTGTAGCATGTTTGATAGGATCAAAACCATGTTCAGTTATTGTGTGTGAAATTTTACTCCATATCATGTTTGACAGAATGGAAATCGTGTAAGCTCAGCTGATAGAGCATAAGACTCGTAGTCCAAGTGTTGTGGCTTCAATAGCTGCCAAGGTCATCAACCTATTTTTGTGACACTTGACTCCCATTTCTTCAATTTGATAACTAATGTGCTCCAACTACCTCCCTCTGTAACTGATATGATAATCCTTGGGTGCTCCCTCTTTAATTGTTTCAAAGTGGAGGGAGGACTTGTAATTGGACAGGCCTTAGACTTTCCTGAATAAAAAGTTGCTGAAATGTTGCATCGACATGGATAACATACAACCATGCTTCACAAGTACACCATGCTAAATCGACAGGCAATAATATCACATGCAGTTCAGCATATATATTGATGCTTTTATACCATTCATAATAACTAGCACAGTCTGACTAAAAGATTTCATGTGGTGACTAGTTGGTAATAAATGAAAATTGTACTGATGAGATATGCAGTATGGTCATTAGCTGACATCTTGAAAATTTTATTATAGCCACTTCTCCTAGATGGCTGGTTGTGTCAACATTGTGCTTTTACCAGATTACTTTGATGTCTAGTTGGTCCTAAATGGAAATTGTACATATCTGTTATCCAATAGGATGAACGTAGCAGCCATCTTTAAATTCTTGTTATTGTTAGAGGGGGAAAAGGCATCGGCTTGGGTTATTCACCAGAAGACTTAGTCTTGCCAGTCCAAAATTAAAATGGTGTATTTCTGACATCCAATTTGCCCACCATAATGGGCATGTTGAAAATCTGGTTGTCACAATTTACTTTAAATGGAAAGTCATTTTGACGTCAGATTTGTCGTCGAAAGACTTCATTTAGTATCTAGTTGGTCCTAAATGAAGATAATGGAAACTGACCCTCAGTATGGCTACCATTATTACCATCTTGAAAGTATCTTTACTGCCAAATGGATGGCTGTATCAACATGAGGTTTTATCAGAAAACTTATTATGAGACCTAGTTGGCCCTAAAACAAAATGATGTCAATTGTACTTCCAGTATGGATGCAATGATGGTTGTCTTGAAAATCTTGCTGTCACTAATTCTTTTGTATGGGTGGACATAGCATGGGGTTTTCACTAAAAGATTTCTAAGGATGTCTACTTGGTCTTTAATGAAAATGGTGCCAATCTGACATTTAATATGTCCATCACAACAGCTAATTTGAAAATATTTTTGTTTGCTGAAGAATTTTATCGATGGTTTCAACATGTAGTAGTTAAAAGGAAAAAATGATCTTGAATTCTTGAAAATCCATTTAGACCAGTTGAGCATCATTGCCATAGAGGGTTCTTGTTGGCTGAACGGGTGGTCTCTCAAGGAACGGGCGGTCTCTCAAGGCAACTTTCACTGAATAATGTTGTCTAATAAGGCCATTTGTCTTGAAAAAAACAACTTTTTGTTTAACAGAAAGTGTGGTCTCTCAAGACAGGTTTCAATGTATATGATAGCCTCTAGTGAGAGACTGTCTCGATATACCACTTTCTGCAGGTGGATGGGGTTTATCAAAACATCTTTTACTATATGTGTTACCCTCAAATGAGAAACTATGTCAAACTTTTGCTGGCAGAAGTGAGGCATATCAAGACATGTTCCACTGTATAATGTGTTTACCTGTCTAGAGGATCACTTTTTGTTGGAAAATAGCGTGTTTATCAATCTCTGTTCACTGCATAATATAACCTACAATAGGAAATCACCTGTTTTAAGTGTCCACTTTTTGTTGGCAGATGGGGTGAAGTATTGCAACAGCTATCATTATATAATGTGATGATCTCAACTAGTAAACCACCTGTCATAAGAGACCAGTTTGTATTGGCAGAAGGAGCTGTCTAGGACTAACTTGACTGTACCTAATGATTTTAGTACATATTTTTGTGTGATGCCAGTCTTGAATAATATCTCAAATACTTTATTTTTAAAAACATATGGTAGATGCATGTTCTGGCATAAATGACTTGTAACAATTAACAACTGAATTATTCATAACAAAAGTGTGTACCAATTGAGCATATGTAATTTTTCAAGAAATAAAAAATATTTTGAAAATTCTATTTACATAAAATCAAAGCTATTTAACTGAAAAAGAAAAGTTGAAATTATGATTATCAGAATTTTTTTTTTAAGAAGGATTGGAGAAAAATAAATTTAAACCTCAAAACTCTATTTGAACAGATTTATATTTAAAACTTAAATAAATTTCTTAATTTTAGGTAGAATCAGTAAACAAGTGGCAATTTCATTTGAAACATCAAGGCAATGCAGAGTTATCTCCTGTATATTATTTTTTTATCACCTTACTGCCGTTTTAGTTCTAATAAACCTTGTATTTATATTCTTATTCCCGTTATGTTTCCGTTTCCCTTTAAATTGAATAATGGACAGAAGTCGCTTGTTAGGGAAAATTCTTTAAAACAATTCCCCCGGTAAGGTAACATTTGTTTGACTCATATTGAGAACTGTATGCAAAATAAATGAATACAGTAGCATACATGCGACTGGTATATAAAGCTATTCATAAAATAAATTTACCTGACAACAACCACTGTATTAACAATATACAATAATACATGCATATCACAATCACTAACCATTTCCAAAACTGTAAGGCTCACGTATACAGTTAGGTAATAAAACATTTCTTTTATGCCCATGCGGGGAATAGACCAAACTGTTGATTATAATGGCTTGACAAAAACCAGGTGTTCTATTGTCTAAGGATGTGACCTGGTTGTCCACAATACCTTAGGACAGACAGTTTTGTCCATTCCGTGCAAAATCCTAAATAAATAAATAAATAATATGTAATTGTATAATCTCTGTCTCAAGCGCGCACACACACACACACACACAGTACTAAGAAATTTTATGGCACAAGTTGGATTCTAATATGAAGAAAATTCTAATGTAATTTTATTTTTGCCAAGCATCTCACTGGATATGCTTATTTCACCACATTGGGGACCTCATTCCTACACAGATTTTGATGACACTGACATTTCAACCCTAGTTAGTCTAATGAGGTTGTATATATCACAATCAATGGTATCTATTGTCGTGAGTTCTCCACTATGAAGGGTTCTAATGCCAGGATAATTGGGAATTTCTTTAGGAAAAAACAAATTTTACTAATGCTTTTGAAGTGTTTCATACGAACAAATTTTCCAAATTTCAACACTTCATATTCAGGTGAGGAAACGTGATACATATAAAAATGACCTCTTGGATAAAGAAACAATCTTTAAAGAATTAGAAAAATAAATAACATGAAATAGAAAACCCCTACCAACATTTCTGAAACATCATAATGTGAGCTTTTTATAAACATATTTGAGAAACTTGCACCCAACATACGTAATTTTTGAAAGCAATACTGGACCACATCCCGTGTGGTGATGGGAGAGGGGTATCATGCCTCAATTTAAGTCTGGTGATGCTTGTAATACAGGAATTTATAGAGGTATTATTCAACTAAGTTGCTTTTCAAAATTATTTACCAGTATTGAATAAGGCGCTTTTCAAAATTATTTACCAGTATTGAATAAGGTCAAAGAAAATAATGAGTTATGCGTAATTTGTTTGCAAGAAACAGTGTGAACTACTGATGTTATTGTTTCTGATACTAATTAATTAAGAAATATTAAAGTAGAGATAAATCTTCTACACCTTTTCTTTGTAAACCCAAAACCAATATAAGCTTGAAAAAAGTCAATAACATGACTGTGCAAAACGACCCCTTACTGGACTGGTGTCTAAGATTGAAAAAAAAAAAAAAAATCTGACCTGGAGAACCACTGAATTGAAAAGCATTTATTAAGGAGGGGTTGATCCGAGGCAAGCTTTTGTATGTAATTTCCGTATAAGCAATTTTACATGTAGCGTACCAAAGACAATGGGCCATGAAGGTTGTTTTTCATTAATATGATAAATCAAAGGGGTAGATGGCTATGTCCTGTGTCCCCGACTTGTTGAGGCTTCATGATATCCTTTGACAAACTCAGAAAATATGCTTTACATAAGAATATTTAAAAGTGTAAGAAAACTCAATGACTTTACTTGATATTATGACCAAGAGCAAGATTCTCCATTCTATAACTATCTTAATATATAAAGAAATTATTAATAATTAGCAAATGCATATTTTAAATAGTACTAATTAGTATAATACCTTATCCAACAACAACTTAGTCATGATATTAAGCACAAGGACATGCACACAAATGTTTTTTTTTTAGGAAGCTGATTTGGAAGTGAAAACTTAGTATATTGGTAAGTAAGTAGCAACAGGGAAGGTGAACTGTACAAAGGTTAGGAGGGTCCATTCGCGAAAATAAAGCTTCCTATGAAAAATGAAAATACAAGGTCAATATCGCCAAACCGAAGCCTCTAACCAACCGAGACTTTCTCTAATTGGGTTAGCTCATTTTGTTACTTTATTTTTGACGTTTGTGTTTTCAAATTTTTATGCGTGTTCATTTACCCACCTGCCCATTCAATTTTTGTCATCACCTTCCCTGCTGCTGTCTCTCAACCGAAAATTTTTATCAAGACCTACACGATATCGCGACTGAGGATCATGTAAATTTATTGTGATAAATCCGTGTGAGGTAGCTTGTGCTTTTGAAAAGAAGTTTTTGAACTTAATCATATCCATATTCCCTGAACACCAAGTCTGATGAATGTTTCGCAGAGTGTGTATCGACTCCATTAAACACAACTAAAAGATTGCAGTTATCTCGGATCACTCTAAGTATTTGTGTATATCGCTGAGTAATATATATAACATCAGTGTTTTTGTGTCTGCCTTGAGAAAATATCCGAGCTGCATTTGATTGTTTGTCCAGCATCATATCATCGTATACTACGAGATTATTAATAAATCCATCGAGGTCATCTACAGATGGGGCTTCATCAATATTGGTGATAAAATCAATAATATCATTACCATCCTCGTCCAACAATTTTGAATTTTCATTAAAATTTTTAAGCACATCGTAGCATCGCTGATCATCTACAGATGGTGTCACTAAATACAGTTTATCTCACTTGAGCCATCTCATTATCAGATTAAGCAACAATTGCATCTTACCAGACCCAGATGGACCTCTGATAATTGCTCTGATAGAATTTGGTATCGCTGGATGATGCTTGACTGGTTCTTGCTTTCGTGTCTTTGAGAAATCAATGATAGCCATGTTGTACAAATATAATAAATAATATGGATTTATATTGTGTTTGATGCAGAACACCCACCCCCACCAGTGGATTAACAACAATAATAACAAAAACTAAAAAGCGTGCACTTACAGGCAAGTGTGTGAAATGTGCTACAAAAAATACGAATTTATTTCGTTTCGTATCAAGACAAGTGGTGATATCGCTGCTTCACTGGGAAAATTACCAGGAGCTGCATGGGCTAAGTATCCAGGAGAAAAACATCATCCTGGATATAATTATTGTGGTCCTGGACCCCGACTTGATATCCGACTTGACTAACGAGACCAACCAAGACCTGGAGAGTATCCAATAAATGCGATTGATCAAGCATGTCACGTTCATGATGTTGCATATAAAAATAAAGATTTACAACAACGACATATTGCAGACGTGAAGTTGATTCACACGTTAAATTCCATACAAAATAAATCTCTCAGAAAAAAACTTGCTAGCTTCCTAATAAAATCTGCGATGAAAGGTAAACTATTGTTAGGGGCCGGTTTACATACATCAGTCTCTAACAACTGGTGAGCGCCCCCTTTAATAGTGTCCAGTACATCCATGCATCACCCCAAAGCACACATCACGAACCTCTGAATACTATCTAGGTCAGATTATCAAATTATTAAATGCCAATTTGTATGAACTTTTTGGTCTTTGTTCAGACGCAGGAAAAATGCACTTCGAACTGCATGGCGGCTTTCAGGAATCTTGATAATCGGATTAAGCCAAAATTCACGTAGAGCTAAATCAGGAAGGTATGGAATATAGAGAAAGGATTGGATGATGCGCTTGTTGCTTCAGGAAGTCTGTCATGGTGACGGATACATGCGCCATTTTGCTGTCATGGAGTAGATGGATACCAAGGGTAATTTTACGGGGATGGGTGGTTCGGTGGTGTTCCACCACGTTTGGCAACACTTTGGATTCATACACATGTCCATTCACACAAGCTGAGTCAGTTATAGGTATTTAGACGACCTGTTGTTTGTTATAACACTTAATAGTCTGACTACGTCGGGCGATTTTGCCGAAGTCACTTGGTGTTAATTTTGGAAGTTCATCTTCAGGCATTGCTACAAATGCCCACACAAACTGATTAAGATCACAAAAACAATCGAAGACAACGAATGCCTAATGACTGGTAAACTGTTTAGAACAATATGTATTCGTAGTACCTAGACTCAAATCTATTATGAGAGGAATTTTGACAACTTAATGGAATACGACTTCATGTGACTTGCACATTTTACCATTAGGGACTGTCCCAATATAGGCAACTGGGCATAAATTTGATTAAGTAGAATGTGGCATAAGAAACAGTAAAGTACACATTGGGTTTCAATCTGACCCCAGCCTCAAAACCCCTCTTCAGGCAAAATATTGGAGGCTCTGGAAAAAAAGAGAAGAAAAACAAAATAGCCCGATTAGCATACTGCTCAATGAACTAAGGAATGGCTTAACGAAACCCAAATTACAATCACTAAAATCAATTGGCTACATAGTGCAAACCTCTTTGTTGTACATTTTATTGGGGGGAGGGGGACTAACAAGTGCGCTTATTATACAAAATACACACAAACTAATAAGTAGGAAAAATCAAACTCTCAAATGTTTGAATCGGATATGTGACTAACACATCTTACTATACGGATGGTCCAAACACAAGAAACTGGGCCTAGATTTAACAAAACGAAGTAAGATGACAGCTGGTTGGACAGGATGAGTCGGACGGGCAACAAGAAGTGGCTTTCTTAGGAGGCATTCTAATAACTACAGGTAAATTAATTATTGCGTAAAAGCGCACACGTTAAAGAAGACGTATACGTCAGAAAAAACTTTAATTAAATCAATCAACCAACGTCTAGAGATTCGTGATAAATGTTTGCTTTCTCCGATCCAAGTTTTATTATTTTCTTGAGCTGAGTTCAAAAATGTAAATTCATACTTGCTTACTGTGATAGTCTGATTCCAGCGTCTCGGTCACACTTTTCATATTTGGCTTGAAGTTGTTGGCTGATTTCAATCTGAGTTGGATTTTGATAAGCCGTCAACAAATGCGGAACCTATCATGCACAACCCTTACTAACTTCAAATGATTATTCGATATAATTAATCTCCATGATAATATCTACCACTGTGTATCGAGCATCGTCGTCAATTGTACCCTTCACAGCAGTCACTTCCTGCTTACTAATCGAGCGCAAAGGTCATCCGGGACGTGGGTCACCTCCATAGATTCGGTACCATCTTTGTAACCAGGAAACCACCTCAAAATTGTAGGGTATGACAAAGAATTACATCCGTCAGCTGTATCCAAGTCGCCATGATAACAGTCGAAGAGTACCATAAGAGCGCCCGGATTTACAGTATGTTCTTTGCAGAGTAGCAGAGTTGTTCTCGTCCGTCATTTATAGGTGATTGTCATTTACCTATGTTACGTCTAATGCATATAGCTGCTGGTATCCAGCGTGCTGCAGTTGCAGCTGCAGATCACTGTATGGAACATTGTTTTGTTTATCAACTTTAAATTTATTGACAGGTTGAAAGAAACAAACAAGCTATAACTTTTTAAATACCCCTCGTGCTTGTGAACTGATCGGGGCCTCTCGTTGGTGTACTTTGCTACCTGCATCATTAAGACTGTGAACTGATCGGGGTGTCTCGTTGGTGTACTTTGCTACCTGCATCATTAAGACTGTTCTTCTGTGCAGTGTTTACTGAAACGTTTACATTTCCATTTACGTATATAAGACACTGTATTATTATGACATAAATTGGTAAACAAATGTAAGTTATTTATGGCACTGTTGACTTTATTTATTAAGTTTGTTATGATACTGACTTAGAGACTTCCAGAAAATTTGCATAAAAATGATTTTAGGCACCATTTTCATTTACGAACAACTAGACCTCAGGATAAAACTTTCACAAGTAGCATGACTTTCCTCATAGTAAACTAGGAGAAGTAGTGATGACACACTTATGCCAGAGGCAGTAAGCCTAACAACGAAAGACACACCATAGCTTACGCTCGTCTGTGTTTCACCAGTACATGGAAATATTTGGGTGCATACACACAAACACGATAAACTTAATTCGTCTTATTGTGACTAATTTGTAGACAAGAGTTGTAATCATCCAAATTCATTCCCAATGCTTAGCCTCAAAGAATAATCACATTTCATCAAAGTTTAATCGTCTATGTTAAATTAAAGAGACCAAAAAAAAAAAAAAAAAAAAAAAAAATTCTTCAAAAACATGAGCATTCTGTATAATAAAATCATGTGACAAATATATTTCTTCAAACCATCATCAATATAAAATATTAAACTATATACAATATGCAGACAATAAAAGAAGCTCGCATCTCTCAAAATTCAAATTTATTTTTATTCAACTATATCATATATTAGAAAATAAAAACTCGTACATGTATCAAAATTATATATGTCCATTAAATATAATTGTTTTACTCATATACATACAAAGCCCTAGACAGTAAAACAACCATTTCATATAATTTATACAGAATAGAAAGTGATAAGATAAATGTGAATTAAATGAAATTCATTAATATGTACACAATACAGGTAGTACTAATAGTCCCTAATCAAAATGGCGTGAGGGAGGGTATTCTGTTTCATGGTAGTCTGCATCGCATGTATTTGCTAGCGATGATGAAGTAATAAAACAAGGGTCCCTAGAAGGGACTGACACTCTACTGGGTGAAAGAATTTCCAGGAAATCAAAAAAAGATCATTCTTCCCTTTTAATTGTGGAGTGTTGGAACCATATTTAATTTTCCTCTGTGACAGCAAAATTTTCAAATTAGCTGCTGTAGTGGATATATTGGATGTCAGATTGGCATCATTTTCATTACGGCCAACAAGGAACTGTAAAAAGTCTTCTGGTGGAAACCCGAAGTTGATATGACTTTTCGTTTTGGATGAGCAACGATAAGAGTTTTAAGATGGATGCCATGGTGGCCATATTCGATACCAGATTGGCACCATATCTATTTAATACCAACTAGGCATCATAGAGAGTTTTCTAGTGAAAGCACGATGTCGATATGACCAGACATCTATGGCAAGAAGTGATAACATGATTTCAAGATGGTCATTGTGGCAGTCATATTAGACGTTGGATCGGCACCATTTTCATTTATGACTAACTAGACACCATAAAAAGTTCTTCAGTGAAAACCTCATGCTGATATGGCCATTCGTTCAGGAAAAATAGTGATAACAAGATTTTCAAGATGGCCACTGTGAGCGGCATGTTGAGTGTCCGAATAGCACCATTACGACCAACTACAGGCCGTCGCAAGTTTGCGCTGTGTGAAATGAATACAACAAACTTCGCGAAATGCGCCCACCCCACTCAGCCCCACTCCGGCTTGTCGCCACAGGTTGTCGCCCGAATTATCCGAATCTTATGACGGCCCTGACTAACAAGACACAGCAAGGAGCTGTTTATTAAAAACCCATGTTTATACGATTCAGGAGAAGTAGTGATAAAAATATTTTGAAGATGGCCGCTATTGCGGTCATATTGGGCATCAGATCGACATCATCTTCATTTGAACCAACTATACATCATAATGAGTCTTCTGGTGAAAACCCAATATCAGTATTACTTTTCATTCATGAGGATTAGCAATGACAAAATTTTCAAGATTGCCACTATGATAACCATGTCAGACATCAGATCAGCACCATTTTCATTTAGGGCCAACAAGACATGATAAGAAACCTTATAGTGAAAACTCCATTGCAATATGCTATCTTTGATTCAGGAGGAGTAGCAATAACAAAGTTTTCAAGATGGCCACTGTGGCAGCCATTAATTATATTGAATGTCCTAGTGGCATCATTTTCATTTAGAACCAACTAGGTTGTGGGATGAACGAGTGTGTAGCTTCATGGCAATCCACTAAGTAGTTTAAGTGGAGTGGCGATAACAAACTTGTGCTAACAAAGAATGACGTGGACAAAATACCATTCCATAAACTCTTCTGGTCTGTGACCAACAGAGAACTAAAACTCAGACATTAATGTACATAAATGTACCTAGTGATGGAGTCTGCACTTGCCGAAAGAATTTCATGAGGGAAATGTCATCAGAAATTTTAGAAAACTCAAAACTCTTCATTGTTCAATGCATTTGGCACCAGTGTACTGTTATGTAGGTAGCACTTTCATAAGAATGAAATATGAGTTTTAAAAAATGTTCATTCCCATTTTACTACAATGAACACGTTAATAAGCCTTATTTTTAAGTAAATCTTATGTGCAATTCTGGTTTATCTTACAGGAGTTACAGCGTGACTCACATTACTACATGAATGATTGTTAAAACAAAATAATGGAAAATGAATATTGTCCATAAAATTCCTACATTAGGTAAGAAACAGGATACACAAAAGCAAACCTTTCCATTTGTGTTCTCCATTTGTCAAACTGTAATTCACATCGACATTTGAAGTTCTTGTAATTCTATACAAGACTTTGCTGAAGAAAAAAAATGGCTTTTGTGATTTGCAATAAAATCGTAGCAGTAATAAGCTTTGTGTTTTCAATTGTAAAGCATGTGCACCAAAGACCGTGTTACAAAAGCTTAATACGAAAGTGGTGTGTGTGTGTGTGTGTGTGTGTGTGTGTGTGTGTACAGGGCCGTTTCAAGCTTATGCTAGTCTAGGCAGGGCTACGGGCAAAAGTCGCCTTCAACGCCTCCCTCCCTTCTTGAAACAAAAACACCGCTAACTCCGCAAAATCGTGCACCGACCCTCCCCACATCCCCTCGTCTGTAGCCCGTATCGCCCGTCCCTTACGACGGCTGTGTGTGTGTGTGTGGGTGTGTGTGAGGGGGATGAATTTGTAACCATAAGAATACATTGTACGGATATAATAAAGGGTTACACAATCGTATAGCTGCAAGAAGACTTTAGGTCCGCTCGACCTTAAGCATAAAGATATATTTAATGAATTAGAAAATCACTCATAGTATAAATTATAACTAATAGTTTGCGACTAATAAGATAGGGGAAATATAGCACCAATTACACAAACGTCATTGCAATTTTATAGAACCATGTTTGTAAATAGCCAACAACACACAGCACAACACAACCTGTTCAGCAACAATAATGGAAGCAAGGAAACACACGTCATGTTGTTATGATGTAGATTATTATCTAGTGGATAAAACTGAGCGTACAGATCAGGATACCGCATTGAGGCCCAATTTATACACTCTGACATAAATTAGAAAAAAAAGAAGAGAAAACAAGAAAGCAAATATGTTCTAAACTGATACATACTGAGAGAGAGAGAGAGAGAGAGAGAGAGAGAGAGAGCTGCCAACACCAATCACAGAAATTGGTGGGATTAATTCCGAAACACGAGATCAAAGGTTAAAAACGAGATTTGAGTGCCACATGATCTGTTGACAAAATGGCATAGTCACATGAAGTCCAAAAGCACTTGAGTAGTATGAAATTGGGGCTTTCGACTTTTTGTCCCCTTTGGGACCATTCCACCTGTCATTGCTTCTATCCCCACGTTATGCCGGTACATCTGGCATAGATCACAGTGTCATCTTTAGCATGTTTACAGCATGCACCATAGTAACATGTATTTTGTTCATGAAATGAGCTATTTCATGCAACCACGAATAACTCTATTAGTTCTAGGTAATTGTAACGCTTAAAATGTCCCAATTTTAATTCACAGGAATGTAGACTTATTTCGGCAGACGTGATTTGAACGTTCATTCAGGCGGAGCACATGTTGTGTATTACCGCTACGATGTGTTGTCGACGGATGTTGTAAGAGACGTATTTTTAACTGATCTGACATTTTGATCACACGGTTTGACTACTTATATCTAAAGTGTATGATGCCTTGTGTACTTGCATTTTATTTGTGGAAATCTGTAGAATTAATTCTTTAGCATGTCTCGTGTTCTTGGGTCTTCATGTTTATACGATTACGTCACTTTCGGCATAGAATGTTTGATGTTTGATTTTGATTGGTCAGTAATTCATTCTTGCCCGATGATCGCAAGCGCTAAGTTCCGATTGGTTAATAATAATAATAGTACAAAAAGAGGTCAGCGTTCACGACCTTTGGCACTCTCCAGTCTTTGTCGAAGGCGTGAAGTATAAAATGGCTCTACCAACCTTAAATCAGATGTGGCTATGGTATAAATGCTAAAATTGTCTAACTTATTCCATTGCATAAAATAACACTAGCAGGGTGTTATTTTGTGACTTTAGTAAAATTATGTGTGTTGGACTTATTTCTTTTGGAATTTAAATGGAAGGTGAATAACCTACATCTACATCTAACAACTCTATTTATATTCAGTGCGTCTATAATTTATTATTCTAAATTCACAAAAATTATATTGATACTTTATTCCTTTTATAGAATTTACACTTTTTGTGTTAAATTAATTTAATAGAACTTTGTCTTTGTCACGTGCCCCCTCGGGTATTATTACTAACACCAGAGAAGGACGGACAATTAGAAGATTAAATAGTTTCAAGCCCCCAGTCAGCAAGGCCGACGGTCTAGGTGTATAAAGTATAAAAAAATAATAGGTGAATGGTATAACAATTTAATAAACTATATCACGGTATTCAACAATTACAGAATGATTTTTCAATGCACTTGTTTCCAATCAATACAAGACCTATTAAAATTGTCAGTTATTTCATCACGCCAAATTAAAGGTGAGAGTGTTTCCTTCCGGTGTCCCTTCTGTGTTACTCATCTGCAACTTCCGCCTTGTCGGTGCTTCCGGTACCCTTGTTTCCGTTCTCCGACCCTGTGCCTTCGCACAAATGCCTATTTTCCTGACCCTGCGCCTTCGCACAACTGCCTATTTTCCCGGCCCTACGCCTTCGCACAACTGCCTATTCTCCAAGCCCTGTACCTTCGCACAACTGCCTATACTGCCGGTCCTGCGCCTTCGCACAACTTCCTGTTCTCCCGTGCTCTCCACGTCTTCGCCTCTCTAATCTTCGGGTGGCGCCCTATCCCACCTGGAAAGCTTCCTGTGGATTAGAAGGAACGTACAATTTTGTCTCCTTGTTTAATCACATGAGAATTAACACACTCTCACAGACCTTTCATCAACATATTGGCAATTTAATCATTAGGTCAACTCATACACTCACATCTAAATATTCCACACATGCTTGTTCTATAATAAAGGCTATAACAACAATAATATCACGACTTCTGATACATACACACATATCCCTAAATCTCGATATAGTTGACTAACAACATCAACAATACTCCTACAAATTTCTTACCTTACAAATTATAAAAGACACATACAAATTAAAAAAAATGCCTAATTATGCGTGCACAAGGCCAACAGTGCCTAACTCTGTATAACCCACGACTATATATTCAAATACAAACAAGTACAAATTCTAACACTACTCACTATTAAATTCAGTTATGCACCACAACGTGATATCGTAGCAGATTACACTATCCACTTCGATTCTATCCTAACAGCTACATACATTAATCTTGAATATTAATAATTCGCTATCCGCTACATTACGACATGTTGATAATTCAGCTATATATAGAAAATTAAATTCCTACTAAATTAAATGCACATATTAAGGCATAAATCTTACGACACCTAGTTAGGAAAGTGAGACAGATTCGGGCGAAGATATTTTACCTCAGAAGTCTTTGTTCCAAATCTCGTCCTAGAACTCCTTTACCCACTCTTTTTGTACAAGGGCACAATTTGCTCTCGGAGTACGTGACGTTTCTTTAGTCAGTTCAAACTGTACTGACTCTTCCAAAATGAATGTAACAGGATAATGTCTGGCTATGTGAGAAACCCGCCCAAAATTTGACTATCTTAGTTCTGATTGGATACCGGTGGTCTCTTTGAACACTGTATGGGGTAGTAGCACTGATATGTTATAATGTCGGGTTTTCCGGTCTCCAAGCCTAAGCCGACCGGTGACATCAATGGCTGATTGCAAAACAAACAGTTTCTCACCACCGCGGCAAGGTTCTCTTTGAATTAACCGCGAACTTGACTGTGACGCAATGGCTAAGTCACGGAGAGGTAGTTTCTTTGTTTCAGAATCGGTCTAAAGTCGTAATATTATATAACACGTGTAGACATTACCCAAAGTACTTTGAATTACGAATATTATCAGAAGACATTTGTAAACATGAGGCAAGAATTGTTAGTAAATTTTCTCACACAACGTGACAGTCTTATGCTCGTGAGCAAACCATTTCACCAAGATAGATAATAAATCATAGAGGCAGCAAAACAGACATGCTTGGTGCACTCTTGCACCCAAACCTGAAACTCTGAACCAGAACCATAGGCTATAGTGCATCTGCGACCAAACCATAGGAACACTGAGCACCAAAGACTATGGTGCACCAACAATAGTAAACCTTGAACCCAAATTAGGTTCTTTTATTTTCTTTAATCCTTACCTTTATTCAGTGAATAAAGAATAAATGAAAACATACTGAACATCAATAGCTTGCATGACTCAGTACTAACCGTATTAACACTGCATATAAGAAATAACAAGATACACGAGTATTCTAGTCTTTCTTGCTAGTTAGTTGCTTGACACACTGCATTCTCATGCACTTGCATGCTTCCGCTCTGTACATCTGTATTTACAAGTACTTTCAGTTGGAAAAGCATGTGTAATTCCTTGCTGTTTGCTGTTAGTCATAACTCTAGTTAACAAGCTTAATAAAGCAAATTTGTGTTCTACTAACTGATTAAAATTACGCTAACAATGCTCTGGATCATAATTTACTGCATTTCATAATGTTATCTATACATTAGTAACGCTATCATTTCACAAACATTTCAAGTAAGTCACTTGATTTGTTTGGCTCATCTATTCTGTCATTCAATACTGTTACCTTTATTTAACGCCTCTGCTCATTAATTGCACCTTTAGAATAAGATCGTTCCCTTAGAATACGATAGTGTATTCTCAAGTGAACCAAAAGCAGATGACAAGACGAACCCTTACCGAATCTGTCGACGGGCGACGTGACACCCATGACATGTTTAGCCCATAAGTGTCCGTTGCATGATGATTTTATCCGCACACACACACACACACACACACACACACACACACACACACAGACACACACATACAGACACACACACACTTCACGTCACATGAGTAAGCCTTTCATGGGGGATAGAGTCTCGTCCGGATGGAAGTGCCCCCAAAGTGTTTCCAAAAAGGGCAAAACCCGCTTTTTGATTGTAGAAACGAAATTCCGCAGCTTGTACTTATTTACGCAAACATATGGTAGCGATCAATACTTACACTGCGAGCTCAATGAATGAATGAATGTACTGACAGTAACTAAGCTATAATACAGAAAAGGTCTGTATTGATTGTTTCAGAAATAAAACTACAGTGCCGTATAGTTTCTGTAGCATGTTATGATTCTATACTGACAAAAGAGGAAAATATAATCGATTTGTGAATGTTTTTGTACTGAAGAAATACCTGTGACGGTTTATATACAGATGTTGAGTGGTAGCCAAGTTATTGACCGTCAAAGAAGCGAGTGACGCTTTTGAATTATTGATTTTCTATAATACCACTGCGTGACAGCTTTACTACTTACGTCTAAATGCACTCCCCATTCCTAGAGTTGCAATCGCTGAATCTGACAATCACTGTTGAGTGGCTTTGATAATTATTTTACTAACTGCAGGCGGCATTGATTATGCTGATTGTAATGTAACTGGAACCGTTTTAATGGAAGTGTTATTGATCGCCACAATCGATTTAGAAGCGACTGAGGGGTATGTGACCCCGGTTGTTTTAATCGATCCTCCGTAGCACTTTTAATGTTATCTACAACTCGCATTGCAGTCAGTATATCAATGGGTTCAACGCGCAATAATAAGGCTGTGAGTGCTTTTGGTACACTCGCAAATATTCCACAAACAACATCACTCAGCCCAGTCCCTTAAAATGTTATGTATACATGCTTTCTCGCATTAACTACACGAATGTGTTTCATGTGTCTAGGCACGACTGTCATTGTTATTATTACAAGCTCTCTTCAGGAACCATGTTCTATGTTTGTATCACAAATACAGTTTCAGTGAACAAGAACTGAATTGCCAAGAGCTACTTATGAAGACACAAAACATTCACTTACTTTAATTATAGTATTTAATTATAATTATTATAGCCAAATTATTAACCACTTGTTAAAATCTCTTTTTACTTTCATATTAAATAAAACAGAGAAATATCCGAGTAGAAGTATTTAACTCTGCTCGGTATCTTGTAATGCATTTAATGGGTTATACATTTATATCATGTTAGACGTCTTTGCTACTTTTTGTGTTTAAAACATAAACAAACATCAAAGGCTATGACCTTCGTCATCATAGGTACGGTCATGATTGGGTCGATCAGACAAAACTTGTAAACAAGAAACACAATAACATCCGCCACAAGTACAATGAAAATATATTTGTGTTTTCTTGCCTATAAGAAGGTTGATGGAAATCATAGTGTTTGGTATGAAGTTTAAAAAAAACCCACGCTAACAATTCAGTGGTAAACAATTAGGGTACCATGGAAGTGATGATCTTTTTTATGTCAAATGACACTGAAAGATTTGAGGCTATCTTTATTGAACGAGACTGAACAAGAGTGAAAAATTGAGAAACCTTTGATCAGGAACTGCTAATGAGCAAAATACTGGGACAAAAATTAATCAGTTTGTTCGAAAGGAAGTTTAGAATAACACTCGACTTCCAAATACTAACATATCATTGTCCATTGTACCGTTGAATGTTATATTCGTCAAGACACTTGCAAAAATTATCTTAAGTGATAAAAGGCATAAAAACTGATTATGAACTGGAAACTATCTGTATACAGTATGATACGATTACCTCTTAATTAGTTCCTCGATTGTAAAAGACACATATTGATATGGAGATGCATTCTTTGATGACAGCAGAGAGAGAGAGAGAGAGAGAGAGAGAGAGAGAGAGAGAGAGAGAGAGAGAGAGAGAGACGTAGCAACCATTAACCATTACACTCTTATTATTCCTGATTCCCACAGAATGAGTTTGAAGAATGTATTAATATTGTGCAAAAAGAGTGGAGAAAGTGTTCCAAGAAAGTTTTTCGACTCAGTAATACAAATGTCTCAGACAACAGATGGTCTGCCATACATGTTAAATTCTCAGGTTTTCAATGGAGACAACAATTTACAGAAGCCACCAAGTATCTCTTGATAAACAACAAAACACAGCGATTTGGAACGTATGTGTTATATTTTGTACTGACATTCACTGTACTGTTGTATCTATTAGAAAGAAAACACATACTATTAGTCGGTAATGATGCACACAATACAGGATTTGTCCACTATTGTGAAGTCTTGTTTACTAAAAAGCAGACCATTATTGGTTGGTGATAACTGAGCATACAAGTTAGAATCTCTGCATATTGTAGTGAGGTCCAGCCTCGTGTAATGTGACAAAAACTAGTAACAGAATAAGGATGTTTGTCAGGACCCATGCCAGGTATGAGCGAGCAGCAGGGAAGGTGAACAGACAACTTTTTGGCTTAACTGTAGAGACCTATATTTTGAAATTAAAGGGTTCCTACGAAAGGCTGTAAAACAAAAGTTTTTGTCTTAATAATGAAAACTTCTCTAATTGACCAGATTTTTTCTGATTTTTTCACGTACTGGTCATTACGCGTATGTCATTCACCTTCCCTGCTGCTATAAATTAAACAGCCATTATAGATATTATCAATAATGAGTATTGAAGAACCACACTCAGCTAAATTAGCTCGAGAGCGACTAGAGGCAATTAAAAAATATCTACCTGTTCGTGATTCTGTTAAGCAACAACTACAATCGCGTCAGGAATCTCAAGTTGAATTTGAAGAGGATACAAAAAATTATTTAAACCTATCACTGAGACCACTAAAGGTATTCTACCTGTGTTAGAGAAAACCGCTGAAGCAACTGGAAAAATAGCAAGAAGAACAAAAAAGACAAAAAGAATTTTATGTGAACTTCCAGCCGAAATAGCTGCTGCGATGCCAGTCCCGGAAATACCTGAGGATGAAGATCAACCTGAAGGTGCTGAAATAGGTGATATAAAGGAACGTCTACCAGAACAAGAAGAAAGAATTAACATAAATGACAAATTTATCGAAGGTGCTATTGATTGTATTAAAAATATTAAAAATCCAGGAGATTTAGCTGTGATTGCTGTGAAAAGTTTCAATGATCGAAAACATTATTTAAAATCTGAATATGCTGATAAACCTATAGGTCGTAATAATTGGTACAAATGGATATTTCGCATACACTATGACGTTGATCAGGCTAGAAATAGTGATCCAAAATATATTGAGTATTTTCATACAATAGATAATTATATTACCTTCATGCAATTACCGCCAGAACAACAACAAATACAACAATATCAACAACAATATCAACAACAACAATATCAACAACAATAATATCAACAACAACAACAACAACGAGAACAAGAACGACAAGAAAAAACGAAACAATTACAAGCACCACCAAAATCACGAATACCAATTCTATCTCCAAAATCACAAACACGGCAACAACCAATCCAAACAAAAATTGAGGAAGAAGAAGAATATTGGCCGTCAGACACCTCTCCTGGCGCAACTGGAAGTGGTCTAGGAAGTGGTTTTATTACCTGTCCTAATAACGTTCTTGCTGATGTTGATCGACTAGAAATTCTCATTGGAGGAAAACGAGCTGGTAATAATTCCCCAGAAATCATTAATGAAGCAGCTGATATTTGCAAACAATTATTTACAGGCGGTATCATGGATATTAATGTATATCGGTCTCTCATTAATGAAATCGCTGATGA